>JAHZNB010005580.1:0-30138 GCA_027744295.1 Callyntrura guangdongensis
TTCGTCTACACTGCTGCCAACCCGTGAATACTTTTTCATACGAACGAAAGTTTATATGTACATGATGAAATGTTGACTCACAAAATACCTACGAGTGGGGAAACTAAAAAAATTCCCTTCGGATGTAGTATTTTTCGTTTTGGTTTTCCTTATACCATAAAAATTATATACATATACTTACTTTATGTGTTAAGTAATAAAACCTTGCTATTTCTATCCAGCCTGACGATACAACCATTCAAAATTATCCCATTGCGGTATCTGTACAAAATGGGTGCTAAAATTATAAAATAAAGCTTGTAGTAAATCGTAGTGCACGACCAGCATTGCTAAGCATAAACTTTATCGGACTCTCGTCCGAATAAAGTACTTTTCACTCGCACTCCATTTTGCCCCAGATCTGAGATCTGGTCAATTTGTCCCTATGGGTCACTCAAAGGGATTCTTGTCGACATTTTCTTAGCCAATATCAAAAATACAAATAACGATACTGATACCACGTTCCAACTAGATTAATCGTCATGAAAGCGGGTTACATATAATGAATTTGAACTTTGCTCCAGCTCATATGAGTCAACCGATTCAACACTCAAACAAGGTGTACTTGTTGTAATTGTACCTAAATTATATCTGAAAGAGTATCTGGGTACCGAAATTGAGCCCTGCCTGCTATGTCAAAGTTCAGAGTAACAAAAGCGATACATAGTTTCTGCCACCGGAGGTGGAAGAGAAAGATCATGTTCACATATTACGTTATAGCTTCTGTATATACGAATTCCAAAAACACACTCTAGGATATTATAGTCTTATGAGTTGAAGTTAAACAATATGAACTTAGACAATACTCTATGGAACCAATATGCTCACCTAAGATTAAAGATGTTTCAGTTTCGAGGTACCAACCTGGAGCTAGTTTGGGCAAGTTTTTAGAAATAAATTTATCCAAGCCATTGACCATAAGTTACATTACTTAGCTCGGCGAAATCAATTTCTTTTCAATAGAGATTTATCGGACGTCCCGACGGCTGACACACTAAAATAATATTGTATATATTATAAATTCTAGCTGGTCATGACTCGTGAGTCATGAATATTGAATAAACGTATTTCTTTACAAACATGCAGAAAATAATAACATCAACATCCTTATTCTTATTACACTTATACCAAAAACCGCATTGGATTCATTCATGATTGTATTCACATTCATTGGAATTATAATCAATAATAAATTCGGTTAACCGAGATACATAAATGGAAAAGCGTTAAACTTTAAAAATTAAGACTGTTGACCTTATTGTCTTTCCCATAAGGTATACGTGATTCTATATCGATCAAAATTAAATAATTTAATTCTCGTTGTGTTATTTATATAAATATTATGTGCCAATTTTCAATCAAATTCAAATTGGTTCAAATGTGCAAGCGCCTGGAGCGTATGCAGATGCATGTACGAACATGGTGCACACTCAACGTTGTTGTTGGTACTGTTATTAACTACTGAAAAAGTCTTCAGTAGTTAATGAGATTGTCTTGCTGTCTGTCTGTTCGCACGATAACTTTTGAACGCAAACGAATTTTGAAATTCTGTTTTTGGCAATCAATAGATATGCTCAATATCTTTTAAGAGTTCGAAGATAGGTGTTTGGGGTAGACCCCCTGGGGGTCACAATTTTTTTAAATGACAACCATACCTGAAACTTGGTGAACAGATACATAGTGATGACTCATCACTATGTATCTGGTAGTGTATTTCCATTGATAATTTTTTCCCAATCGCAGCAAATCAGCAATCAGGCACGCACGTGATTAATATGTTGGCGGTTCCAAGGACTTAATCGATTCGACAGTAAAAGTGGATTTTTACTGAGGTGCATCAGTTTATTTGGACCTAGTCCCACAGTAGTCCACCAAACTGCTAGCATAGCATTATGTTTGTGATTTAAACCTTAAATTTATATGTGAGTACATTCTGTTTTATCGACATAAACAACGTTCATTCCAATCCCGCAGCATTTTGCTTTTATTCATGAAGCTTTGCAGCTGAACTTTGTTTTCCTTTCGTAGAATGTAAAATGAGATGACCAAAATGACTATTAAATATCTTAAAATAATAAAATATGATTAGGATTTTTCAGCCTCTCGAACTAATACATATATTTTTAAAAAACTGCATGTACAACAACAACAACAACATCGAATAAGTACAATACGCCTTTTGCGAGTTTTGTCAGTTTTTCTTGTGTGGATGTCCAATTTTATTGTTTTTTCGAAGTATTGACAATTTGGTCGTTATTTATTACTTAAATAGCAGTAATGTCACTGTGCTTAAACTGCTTTTGCCAAAATACAGTGTTGATCATACACATGAAATCAACTGAGCATAGCAGTAATGTCAACATGTAATGAATGTAGTTATTTTTCGTTAACTTGTTCATATGACTCCAAATCATAAGTAGGTTGGTGGTTGGTAATCTGTAAAACTGTTGCTATTTATTACCATACTATATTTTGCTTTTGTTTCTGTACCTTTATGTAAATGGAACTCGGGTCATTTTCTGTTGTCTCATTTAGGATAGTATAAACATAGGTAGTGAATCACATAAAACGCAAGTAATTGAATATGTCATACCAACTCATTTTTCAGTTAAGATTAGTGAAATGAGCACATCTACATATCAACTTCGTGTGTTGCAGCTGTGGCTATTACCTATTCTATTTACATATTTTTATCTCCAAAGACGAAACACATATATTTATGTGATGTGATGCATTTAGGATGGTTCTTTTTCTTATTTTTTAAACTGCAGTGGAAAGGAGATACATGATACATCTATGCAATGGTACAGTAGTTCAGTTTCTAAAAATTACTGTACAACAACTTTTTTGTTACGCCAATTGGCAAACCAAGTGTGTATAGCTATATAGCTTACCGCAATGATCCACATACAAATGATCATCACGGTAATAATAGTATGCCGCATCCGTCCTTTTTAACTGTCAACTTTGCACTATGCAAATATGCAACGCTCTAGTAGAACAAAAGAAGCGAGGAGGGAGAGGGGAAGAAAACTGAGGCTGACAGAGAAACAACCACAACTTCTTTTTTTTGTGTTATTAAAAGCTTTAATTTTTAATAAAGCAATATTTTTTAACTAATTGACGTGCTTGGTGGTCACTACAAGAAACGCTGAGTATTTTTTAACTGTATCTGACAAAAACATTTTACCGATGATATTTCTAAACGTTTGTGACTACGTGGAGAATAAAATGTCCAGTAAACAGGAGGACATTGGAGAAACACTGCCGTTTCTTCCAACGACGGTAGTTCGTTATGAAATTCAGGAGAAAAGGCTTGGTTACCCTTGGATGGAAGTGAGTTTAGCTTAGAACAACGACGGAAAATATAAGGGATTTGTGATTTTCAGGTTTTATCAGATGATGAGAAATTAAGCTTTACGCAATTATAAATGTACCAATAAAGCACCAAGGAACATAATGTTGTCGTCCCAGGTTAAACAATAAATATTTTATTCCTTGCTTCTATAAAAATCCATTTTCTGAAACAGTTGTATGGTGCCTTGGTTGCTGCGACGACGTTTCTCTGCTGTGGAATTGTTCAATCGTATACATCTGGCGCAATCTACTCCATTCAGACGGATGTCGCTTCACATATTATCCTTTCCCAAAGCAGCATTTCTTGGATCGGTATGTATATTAATAGGAGAATTGTCGCACGACTTCGGATATGAAATGATTGACTCTTTTCTGTTCTGTTTGATATTTCTGTTTTCCTAGCGTCAGCTCCACCTTTGGCAGCACTGTTGGGAACAATTTTAGCTGGGCCAATGATGGAGAAGCTGGGTCGCAAGAAAACAATAACATTTCTTTCTATTCCCTTCATTGTTGGATGGTTGATCATTGGGTTTGCAGTCAACTTTACTATGATACTTATTGGTCGGCTTGTTACCGGTTTGTCATTAGGAATGTCCAGAGCTTGTGCACCAGTTTACGTAAGCTAAAATAAAGATACTCTTTGCAAATTTTACTTGAAACGTTTGTTAATTTTCTAACTATTTATAGGTGTACAATATTACTCTGATTTCCAAAGGTTAGTGAAACTTCTCGACCACAACATCGTGGCAAGTTGGGATATTTACCTCCTATCATGTCTGCCGTTGGAGTGCTGCTTGGATGTATGCTTGGTTCTTCGTACAACTGGAAGGAGTTGGCGATTCTTATGGCTTTCATCCCTGCCGCATTGCTCGTTGCATCTATATATCTTCCGGAAACACCACACTGGCTCATCAGCCAGAACCAGGAAGATATGGCTTTCCAATCCTTGAAAAGACTCCGTTATAGACGGGGCAATGTGGACAAGGACGACCTCAGTCTGTTCAAAGAAATTCAGGAAATTCGAGAGTCTATTGAACAAGCTACTTCTATTACAGCCGCAGAATATGATCACATCCATGAAGACGAGAGCATCTTCCATTTACTTCAGCAACCATCCATTCGTCGTCCGGCTGTATTGGTCTTTATTCTCATGGTATTCCAACAGTTTTCCGGTGTGAGTGCGGTCATATACTATATGAAAATGATTTTAAACCATGGGACAGCTTCCCTTGAGAGTTCCAACGCTCAGGGCCCACCCCAGCCACTACCATTGCATAACCAGGACTTTCGACCGACCATTATTGGCATTGTTCACATAGCGGCGTTTTTCCTCACAATGCCACTGGTAGATCGCTTGGGCAGAAAAATTCTGCTAATTGTATCCGGTATATTAATGGCTTTATCTCACATGCTACTGGCATTCTACTTCTTCACTTATAGCGTGACTCCTTCAAATCAATCAATACTGGGCACCAGTGCACCCAGCGAACCACATTTGGGATTCGTGATACGACAAGTTGGTCATAACGACAGTATCGAGATTAACAATCTCACATCCCCTTCAAATATAATTACACCATTAGTGACCACAACGGAATCATCGGATCATTCAGTATCTATTCATTCTTGGTTACCTCTTGTTTCGCTGTGCGCCTATATTGCCTCATTTTCCCTCGCCAGTCCTGTTCCTTACATTCTCATGAGCGAAATGTTTAGCTTAAACGTACGAGCCTACCTCAGTTCTGCAGCCATGCTCATTTGTAGTATTTCTTCGTTTACTGTCGTTCTTCTATTTCCTCACTTAATGTACGGAATAAATCCCGTTTTTACCTTTCTCCTTTTTGCCCTGTTCTCACTACAGAATTCCCTCATCGGCTGGATCATTCCAGAAACGAAGGGCAAGAGTTTAGTCGAAATTGAAAATTTGTTCAGAGGACCAAAAGACTTTCGGGGGAAAGTTAAGGCCACAATTGAAGTCCCAGAGTGTGCTATAATAGAAGTAGCTACCGACATTGTTAAAGTAACCAAGAAACAAATGAATTGGAGGTATTAACAATATGACAGCAATGAATATTAAAAGTCTCAACGCAGCAATAAATACAACGTAGTTTTTATATAACGTCAATCATCCAATAATACAATTGGGAGCCCTAACACATACATTTAATAGGCAAAGGGAACAAACCCCTCGTTAGTCATAGCAAAATGTCTGCTATATATTTCTTTAAAAGTTTTAACTACACTAACAGACTAGTCAGTAAGGCAAGTATGTAGGACTCTTACACGGAGAAAAAAGTACAAGTATTTGGTGAATGTTTTCAAACTTGTCTTTGAACGAGAGAAACGAGCAGGTTGAATCTCAAGGGCGAATAAACAGTAACACACAATTCGTCTATAGATTATAGATATATATACGTACTCTGTGGCGAGTAAATAATGGTAATATTCCCGACTCCCAAGGCAACTAACTTTTAACATTACAGCAGTTTTTTACTATGAAACTTTGTGATTTCCCAATATGCAATTATTGTAACAAGACTTTTTACTTTTACACTTATTTATACTGCAACAATAACAGACCAGATTAGAAATTGTGGTTTGCTGTACATATAAGTATTACAACAACAATGTATTATTTTTCATTTTGTATAGTAATTTTTGTAGTATCATTATTATGTAACTTAAGCATACACGTACGTGAATGTCAGTGTCACAGCCACTCTAGTATTTTATTAAGTAGCGAATTGTGCCGTATGATTTAATCAGGTTCATTTTTTCGGAATATTAAAATGTAGATAAAACTTGTTAAGCTACATCCGTATAGCTACAATAAGTTTTTTAGCTTGTTTAAAATAACTACATAATGTACAATATATGTAATTTATGTGGCTACACGTGCATTTTTTAAATGTAATTATCAAATTCGGATACCGGTAGACATGAAAATATTTTAACTCTGTACATTTCAGCTGATTGGAAATAAAGTTTTCTGTGCGATCAGGATTATCAGGAATTATAATATGATCACACAGGAGTTGAGTCAACAGCAGGAATGATTTTTTTCATTATTGGTGGTATTGTGACAATACTATTGTCATATTAATGCACTTTGAGTTAATGATGCATACAGATGCAGGTGTACTACTATTTTTCCTTCATTACCTGACTAGCTGGCTGAACAAAGAAAACCCTTTACCAAAGCCAGCCACCAAATATGCATGCACAGAAGTTCTACCAACACTACTCACCATGCCCCAAATATAGCCGGGAAGCAAGTTTCTGTATACTGGAGTAGAGCAAGAGCATAATAGAAAAGAAGCAGCATAATAAAAACATTTCATTCTGTTTTTACTCAAATTGATAGTTTCTCACGTTCACGGACGTATTCTTTGTTTTAGTATTGTGAGTTTGTGACAATAGCTAAAACATTTTTCTGTATTTCATAAAAACAAAAAGAGACAAACTGATTTTAACTCCTGCGATCGTGATCTGTAGTAACACTCGACAAAATTGTTTTATTTTTCTACTTTTAACCGAGAACTGAGGAAAGGCCGGTGGAAGCTTGATAACACAGCTTAGCTTTGAAATTTGCTGTCACAAGAATTACTTAATTGTCATTACAACTGTCTGAAACCTGTAAGTCATAGAATTTATTAAATCAAAGCATAACAATGACATTATTGTTTGTACGAATATTGACAAAATATGAAAGAAATACAAGTGTATATCACTTGTAGTAGTAGTAGTAGTATCAAATATATGATGAGAGGAAATGTGATCGTTGGTTGTAAATTAAAGTTAAAAGTTGTTAAATTGTGATATATCTCCAGTCTAAATGTGATGTATTGTATTGTAAATCGATATCGATGAATTGATAATTTATTTTTTCAGAAATCTTTAAGTGTTTTATGAGTATCACCAGAACTACTATTCTAAATTGCGTTTGGCCAAGGACTTGATACCGACTGTCGACTGTACTGCACCACCGCTTCTACACGGAGGATCTGTTTGAACTACTACCATTCCGAGATCGGCTGAGCTGTGTAAGTTATCGTGTTTTGAGAAATACTATTGCGAAAGCGGAAGTCTGGGAGAAGTGTACTTTATGAATGAAAATGCATGGAGTTTGTAAAGGCAACGGTCGGACAAAATGAAAATTGCACACTCAACTGAAACAAGCTTCTAAGGACAAGTAAAAATGACTATGCAAATCTGACAATCGAAATTTTACTTTTATAAACTCCATTATGGCAACTCACAAGTTTGTAGAAATGTTGTTTCATATATTTTGAACCGAACGGTCAACGTAGTGATTTCTATTGATTTACCGCATTATTTTTGTTTTTGTTTATTCGAATAATTATGAATAATTATGGTTTGAGTAGAAGATCATTGATTATGGTTGGGAATGGGATGAGGCGATAGAATAATGGGAAAAAATGGGCAATTAATTGGTAGTCAATGGCACATTTCATATTTATTGGTTTCCTACTGACTTTATAGTAATCATCTATCCATATAAATCTGCAACTTTGAAACCAACTGTCATTCACTTTTACTAGATTGTTAGTTTAATTAATAGTACATACGTACATTTCATTATTATGCGTATGAATGTATGAAATACATCCTTATTTCAATCAATATAAGTCCTAACATACGTCAGATATTTTCCCTGCTCCCTCATCTCACCTTCAGCGCTGCGCTCTAAATTTTAAAAAAATATTTGGTATCAAAGTATCAAGCAACCTTCAGCCTAGGTNATAATATTTTTACCTTCAGCGCTGCGCTCTAAATTTTAAAAAAATATTTGGTATCAAAGTATCAAGCAACCTTCAGCCTAGGTTTTTGTAATAATAATCAATTTTATTTGCTTATTTGTCAGCACGACGATGGGCAATTCTATGAATAGAATGTCTAAGAACAAACCACTCGATAAGAAGGCAACATCTAGTGAGAAACCGGACCGCTCACCAGATGTTAGAGCTGCTAATGACAGAAAACAGCGCGTACAGGAACCAGGAGAAGGCATTCGTTCAATGAAAACTAGTAATGCGTTCCGAGTTCTAAACTTCGAACTTTACACGAAACCTGTAAGTAACGTTTAATGCAAAATACACTTTCAAATTTATGAATACGTGCTTTTTATTTGTTTTGTTTTACTCGTGTTTTTACTGTGATTATTAGAATTAACAAATTAGTGTAGTGGAAAAGTTCCATTTATTTGTAGTAAGTTATTTCGGCGTAAATTTTGTCTTCCGTTTCATTTTTAAAGTTCAAGGGTTTTGTTTATTGTGATATAATTGGCTTTCATTATACCGGCATATAAGTGCATAATTGACAGGTGACTAGTTGTCAACGCTACTTGTTAAAATCATTTGTTAGGAGTTTAATATAAATAGGAATTCAGTTTTAAACAGACCAAATTCTAGTTATGACGTTTATTTCACAATTTAAAAAATCGGTTTATGCTACTACACCGCGCGAGTAAACAGATTCTACAAAGATATTCAAATTGTAATGCCTATACACTCATTCTTTCTTTGCAGAACAAGCCAACAATGATCGTCGGTACTTTGGCGATAGTGTTATGTGCCGGATACATCGCCTATATGAATTTATCATACGATCGAAGCAAATACTATTCGGCGGAATCTGAGGACGGCTCCCTAATTTTACGACCTAAAAAATCACGATGGGATTCTTGATGTTGCTTTTCATTGAACAAAATCAAATTATTAAGTAGATTTTGTAAATTTACACTTGTTGATATGAAACATGTACGTTATCTGTGTATAATAAACTAGTAAATCATTGGTCAATTTGCAGGAGTTACGTTTATTTTAATCATACATTTTGCAGACTTTATGTAGCCATACTAACTTCACATAATTTTAGATGGCATAATAGAAAGATAAACCTGAATATAGAGTGTACTGTACACCCATTTTTGTCTAAAAGTGGTAAGCGGACACAGGTGGCCACCGCCATTGCATTGGCACTCGACCTGTTTGTGTAATCGGTTACCCGAGACTGCTGAAAAGGCATGCATAGAAATGAATGCAAACTTCTAAAACCCCAACAAGCAGCGTATTGTAAACAGACACAAGCGTTTATATGTACACTAAATATTAATTTTTACAAAATGAAATACGAAGGGATTTCAGGAAAGATTGCATCATTTTGGCAGCTCTTATCTCTTCACGATATTTCATGTAAAATATAAGATATAATTTATTAACTTTCGTAAGCGAAGCTTATCAGGAAGTTATTGCGATCACAATCATGTCTGTCTGTCGGTTTGTAAACACTATAACTCAAAAACTATTCAAATTCTGTTTTCACCAATCAATAGTTATGGTTTTAATAGCTTGAATGAGTTCGAATATGGGGGTTTTGGGTCAACCCCCAGGGGGTCATACGGGAATTCACTTTTAAAATCAATGCATGACCTATATATTTTAATCCACACATAGATAGACCTTACGAAGTTATAACGATTTGCAAAATTTGACTCAAATTGGTTGACCCCATGGACTTCCAGGGGGCGGCAAAGATTGAAATTTGTTTTGCCCATAACTTTAAAACGGTAAATCCGTTTAAGATGGGGTTTCTACTCTACTAATCGACTAACATTGACATGTCATCTCCTTACGATCGCTTATGAAAGTTACATATTTGAGTTTTACACACATCTCGTTTAATAAAGGAGACTTTTGGCTTTCTAATAACATGTTATTCCAGTGCTGGGATGTCTCTGGACGAGAATACTGAACCCTGATGTCCAAGGCATGAAATTGAGCATTTCTCAGAATAACATTAAATTAGCATCCAACGTACGAAATTGTAAGTATGATATTGTTGTTACTGCCGTCCTTACGGTAATAAAAAACATGTCTACACAATAGCTTAAAAGTAGTTTTGTAGATAAGGTAATAAGGTTAAGTGTACGTTGTTATTTTGTAAAACACAACCAGAAGTGATTTTATGGAAATTAACGAGACATACATTTCACCTTCCGACATAGCCTACGCAATGAAAGCCTGTTGTTGGTAAGCAATCCCCTCGTGTTTGATCGTAGCAATGAAGTTGAAGAATAAAGAGTTGTGGTGCCTTTGTGTTCTGTTTATTTATGCGATGATGTTTATGATGATGCTCATGATTATAACAAATATTCTGGTGATGCTCTATGATATATATAAAAGCACAGGCCGGTAGTAGCCAAGCCAAACTAATACAGAAGCGAAAAACATCTCTTGAGTTTATGACGGTCACATTGATAATAAAACTTTTAGCAAACTTCGGTGTACGACCAGCATTCTCCTCTGAAGGACTACATCGTTTGAATTGAAGCATACATACTTCAATTAAAGTATTTTTGAAATAGACATGGACATGAGGTAACCATGCACTATGCACTAAATTTGAATACTAATTGTTACTTTATAACATTTAAAATTCCGTATTAATCCTAATCCAGGTGGTGAGCAATAGATTGAAGAACAGTTGAAGTTCAAAATTCTTGTCTTATGCACAGTTACCTGAAGGGGTTTGGTCGTGAAAAATGCTGAATATAGCACAATGCTTCCCTTTCCAAATAAAATTGCAAATGGGTTGACCTACCAATTTTGCAGCATATCAATTGTACTTACTAAAAGTGGCAGCTAAAAAACCAAGTTTTAAAATACCGACAGTGACAATAGAATCGGTATAATTGAACTTCCATTTTGAAATACCGCTTCAATATGTACTAATATAGTAATATATTTTTTGCAAAAACTTTTGCATCATTGTCCTAATTCCCGGTTGGTATCTGACTTGCTTGTTTTCAAATGCTGCAACTTTGCATGATTCAAAAACTGGTAGGTTGCCGTGCAGGTTTAAATCAATAATATCGGAGTTAGCCAGTTGCCATTTTGTCCGACAATCCCTCCATGGTCTCGTTTTTTTCCATTTGTCTACACCCTAGAGACGTAGAGGAGACAATGTTTTTTAAATAATGATAATACAGTGTGACTGTTACGATAATGCTACTATGGCTCGTTGGTAATTTTATTTCTTTTTTCAGTCAAGCTTAGTTTTCCAACAAAGTCAACAGTCAACGGTGAAAGGTTTTTAAATGAGGAAAGGACATAAGTAAATACCTAAGCAAGTCGCTGACAAGTGGACACAGGAAGAATATAGAAGTTAAGTTACAAATGCTTGAAATTCCTCCTCACACTACCGGTAACTAAAATGTACGGTTGCCAAGGAATGCGTAAAACATTTTGTCCGCCACCACAAAGCCATTCTGTTGTTGGCGTCGTATCGTATTACTGTCCTTACGGTCATTTCACCCCGCCACCTGCTACCGTAAGTACACACATGGTGGCAGTGAGAAGAGGATCAAAGTTATAGAGAAGAAAGAAAGTGGTAAGTAAAAAAGACGGTACAATTTCTATCTATACATACTTTTTATTTTATTTGCCGTTGCGCCGTCATGGGTAAGCTACTCGAGTATATCAACAACAGCAACACGCGAAATGGTTGAAGTGGTATCTGGTGTCACAGTTTAGTGCCCATGATAATAATAAAAGTAATCACAATGACTTTCTGCTTCTAACATTGGACTTCCCTTGCAACTAAGTCCGAACTTCCGGTGGTCGGTTAGTGTAGGTTCACATTCACAGTTTGCAATCTCTTTCAACGGTATAATGTACCAACACATAATATTGAATGCGCTCTACGTGGTTGACTTTGTCAGTACCATACTCAATAGTAGGAAACGAGCGTTTGTATGATGAAATGAAACTATCATTCTAGCCGCTGAAAAGCAATAGAGATGTATGTATGTGTGATAATGTTGAAAGTATTAGTATTAACTTTAATAAATAGTTGGCTGATATCATTTATTTAACATTTTAACGGTAAGCAGTTTGTGGATGCGACTGAAACCTAAAAACTTACATTTCATTCTTCTGTTGTAGTAACCACTATTGGGGATAATTGAATTCATCGTTGACTTTAGACTTTAGAAATGTATAGCTTTATTTTGGCTCGTTACTCGTTGTAAATAACTGTCGTATAATAAAACTGTAAAACTTAATAGTATCTTAATGTGCCCCAGAAATAATATACCTAAAGGGTGTACAAAATGCCCACGTTTCAACCACGTACTGTGTTTTCGTATAAAACCTATAATTATACCTCTATACGACTGACGTTTACGGTGCATGATAATTTTTGAAAAGAGCGAATCGAATTCAACCTGTCTGATATCAGTATTTGTTGTTTTCTGTTCGGTTGTTACCGTGGTGTAGTGTTATGGACCCTTCCTTACAGTCTCCTTAAAATATGAATGCAACGACACGACGACCTAAAACGACCAAGCATGTGACTTTTTTACATCAGCCAATTTCACTAAAAAAAATTAAATATCGATAAAAATCGCCATTACACGTCATCCAACGTACTATTAGTCGTTGACGTAACTATTGTCAATTGCGTTACACCGTTGGCAGCTAGTGATTTGGTATAAATAAATAAACATTTAATGATCATGCAAACAGGAAGGTTACCTCTATCTCTAAAAGTACATTAGTATACTCTCCTTCCCAAACACAGTTAGCTATCGTTACACGTACATTAAAGACAACCTCTATTATATAAAACCATTCCTTTCCTGGCATCAACGAAATCAGATAATAAAAACCCCGGAGGTTTCTAAGCAGTAAGCAAAAACCATGCACTACTTCTAGTGTAGCTACTCGTTTGTATTGTAATTTTGGGGCAACGCGCAACAGATTTAAACAGAATATTGTGAAAATAAAATAAAAGTTAAATTTACTTGGTAGTACCATTTCCGTTGCGCGTTGATAATTATTACATATTTTCCACATAGCTGCTAAACCGTCAAACTACGTTATTTCAATTCCCGCAGTTTCAAAACATTTGCCTCTTTAACTGAGCCAACGATCTAGCATACATACACACGATATACGATCATACATACGATCTAAAATATATATATTCTCTTGCAGCTGGTAGCTATGGTATGTATATTTGCTTTGTTTTCTGATTCTGTGTAAATATTTTGGTGTTTTTTGTCTGTACCTCGATCGTGCACCTGTCCCTTTTTCCCCAAGTGCGATGCAAATTCAGGATCGTGAAGTGAAGGAACGGTTCTTCTTTACGCATCCACGCTTCATGCTTGCATGCATGTCTTTTTCTGTCATCCTTGCCTATTCTCATATAATGTGTACCTATTGTGTATTGTGTCCATCCGTAGCACTGAAACAAATGACAGTGCTGATTGTCGTTTTAACCATAATAAAAGAGCCCTAAGTAAACAGGAACAGAGTAAAATGAGCAAATTGGTAAGTCATTCTCAATCAACCTGACTATATGACTGAGGTAAAACGGGACAATTCTCAAATTTGTACAACTCAAAAACATACAACAATAAATATAATGAAATGACTGACAATAACTCAAATCATTGAGTCGAGTTTATTGTCATGATCCTCCTATTATCAGCTTAACTTTGCAATAATTCTAGGTGGTAAATACCCAGAAATAATTTACTTAACGACATACGGCATCATTCTGCATGTATCGTAAATACGTCTCTGGCATCATTCATCGTGCATATATACTTTAAATGATTTAATTTCCTATGAGCCACCAGTCTGTGAAATTTAAATTTAAAAGGTACACTTCTTATTGTCAACTCCTTTGTGTTCAATACCTGCTACTTGTTAGCTAAATTTCACGGTGTTTTGCCTGCACACCGAATACCCACCTTAATCGACCTAGGTTTCTTACGCTTTGGCTGTTGTTGTGTAAGGAAAATATAATGGCACTGTATCCTCATTTTCAAAATTATCGTTTAGCAGTCCTATATTGGCTTTGAAATAAAAGAACGCAACTCAATGTGATGTGTGAATACCTAGAAAAACTAAAAAAGTTGCATCTTCAAAAAACTTTGAACACAAACCGTGGCCCGGTAGATGCAACAGTGGAAACGAGGGAGCAGTTTCTTTATTGTTCTCGTCATTGCTACCTATTTTAGTACAAGCTATTCATTACACTGTTTTACAGAGCAGAGCGTAAAAAAACAAACTTGTGATTGTGAATTATGCGAGACAGCTTTTTGTACAGATATTACCTCTTTTTAATATACAATGCAAACCTATCATGATGTGCCAGTAAAATCTAACTGTCGCCTTATTCATAAAAGACTTGTTGACTGCGTCTGGCACCCTCCTTGTTTTTCTTATTTCACATGACAATTCCCGTCATGAATCATGATAAAAAAAAGCGCAGCAGTCACAGTTTCAAAACATCAACAAAACATGGCTTGTTGTTCAACGTAATCGCATATACATACGACTTACACCGCAAGACCCTATGGCACTCTCAGCCAAAAATGATAAAATAATGGTGTTGCACTATAACTCCAACTTTAAGAGGGACTGTGAGGCGATGGTTACCAGCTTTTTTGCTGCCCAAAACATTGGCAAGACAGCAAACTAGCTAAACTTTTGGTCCTACTTGATCATAATTTAGGGAAAGTAGGAGGAACCGAAGTTAATAGAAAAGCCGAATAGAAGTCGAAGTTAATAGTTAATAGGCAAGCTATGTGCCAGAGTTAGATAATTTGCTAAACAATTTAATGATGGCAATTTGTCTAGCTAGAACGTACAAGTAGGATAATGTTTGCTCTATCTGTGAAGACTTGAATTTTTGCTGTGCTACACCTTCATTCGTCGTTTTTCTGTTTTTGCTTGAAGAAGCTGCTTTCTTTATTTCCGGAATAAGCAGCAAGGCTACCTAGTTGTCGACGCTTCCCACTACGTTGTGTGGTCGTTATCAACAAAATAAAAATTTATTTGCCTGGGGAAAGGTTGTTTTCGTGAAAATTTGTTGTTTGCTACTTTGTAAGAAAGGTTTTATTGCTCGTATCTATTTAAACTCCGGGAAAATACACATACTGAAGGTTCCGTGCCAGTACCATGTTCAGTGTCTAGCGTTGCTATCAGTGTCATTCCTCCCTTGTTGTTTTTTCCCGCATACTTCCTCATTTGGCTGTTTTCTTCGTGTATGTGTGTGCTAAGTCTCTTCAGCAGGAGAATTACGCAATTGCAACAGAAAATGTAACAATTAAGCAAAGTCGTGTTGGTACTGCTGTGTCACAGATGATAATAATAATGAGGCAAAGGATGCAAAAGATTGGAACGGCTTCCGTATTGCTGACCATGTTTTCGTGGTAAAATAGTGAGAACATTCTCAGGAGAGTATTTTTGGGTTCAATTTCTCTCCTTAGTTCCCATATTATTGACTCTTTGCCAAAAATATAGAGAAAGAAAAGAAAACAAAGACATCTATCTACACTATTTATTATTACTCCGGTAACAACTCCTTTTAAAAACGTTGTCTCTTACTTTTCATTTGAATCACGGAAACAGACAGAAAAAAATCTGGACAACAGAGAGACAGAAAGAGAAACCGTGTTTATTGCAGTGTTCACTTTCTATGGATTTCTATGCATGTACAAACATACAGAACGTTTTGATGAGATAACATACCAGAGGAAAACATGGTCTTGGTTTGGTAGTCGTAAGAACCAAGATGGATACTGTACTTCTAACATGAGTATCTATGTCACCCTCAGGTTATCCTGTTCCCAAGTTTCCTTACCGTGACATAAATTTAGTGCAATGCTATTGTTTTACAGAGTTTTCAGTACTTTTTCTTGTGTTGGGATTCCCACAGTTTATACACTTTTTGTGTTAGTATTAGAATAGATTTACTTTCTCAAGAGAATTGAATCGAATTGAAATTGGATCGTGAAAATTCGAGTGTGCTTCAGATTTTACGTTGACAGTTGTTGCAACAACTGTTTAAATTTGATTAACGCGGCGGGCGTTTTAGAAAAAAATGGATTCGAGAAAATGTTCGGCAGCTTTGGGTTTCACGTTGTTGATTGTTTGTGTGATCGGAATTGTAATAATAATTTACAACAGTGGACCTACAAAACGTTCTTCGGAATCATCATCACCCGCAGCAACACATTATAATCACCATGTTCAACAACATCATCATCATCGGGCTTCATCAGCAACAGTGGTTGGAGGCAAGGCTGGTAGTAGTGGCGATCACTTCGGTTCAGCACCCAAGGTACATAAAATACTTAAAGCGTAATCGGTCCTGAAGAAAGTAGCAAGAGAATAAAATGGTCAGTAAAGGACATGAAAGCGAGACTACAGCTTTCTTGTTGACTGTTAAGTGGTATTAATTTGTCTTTGTCAAGGAGGTATCAATCACATTCTTTCCCTTACCAGCAAACATGTTTTTTCTCACGAGAAATGGCTGAAAAAATTGTCCCCTCGTGTTTTCCTTTCATGTTTATCTGGGTATTTTTATGTAGCTTGCTTCTTACTAAGATCGCCGTGTATGTCCAACTTCTGCAATCCGTCCATTCGGAGGAGACTGACAAGTTTATTTGTACATACCATTTTGTATTTCCTAATCGGTTTCCATGGTCAGTTCACGTTTAGCGCCAGCTTAAGTCTTTGACATGAACTGTCGTACTGTCGACCATATTTAACATGACCATCTGTGTTCAAATCTTTTGAGCATATACCTGTTACGTTTTAATTGGTCATAAAAATGGGCAGGTTCTGTTATGATTGGTAAACCATGTTTTTAGGATGCCAAAATCTCTTCATACCGTTGCGGACTACTTCGTTAAGGGTTACCGGGCTTCCTCTTTAGACGTTTTTGTAATCCGCTTTGTTTCTTTATCTTTCAAAGGGAAATCGTCAACGAGCTACAGAATTCACTGTTATTATAGTGTACCCTACAATAATTTTCCAATGTATATGCGTCGGTTTTCATGTTTATACGTTCTTTCCTTTGCAGCTTGGTTTTGCAAACGATCCCAACTATCGCAGCTCGCAACCTACAATGCAAGATGTAAACCAGCTTGCGGATGAGCTACGTTTGTTATCGTCAAAGTCAAAGCACGTTCCTAGTAGCAGCAGCACTGGCAGGGGAAATCCTGTCAATACCGGTACGGTAACAGCAATGAAGAAGACTAATGGAAGTTTACCTTCAACGTCATCGTCAGCAACAAGTTCAGTGAAGGCTAGCATCAGTGCCGTCAATTATAGTAGCGTACCCAAGAAAGGCCCGCTTGTTCCCCCACCTAGTGTAAAGGGTTTACTGACTTTAGCTCCAGCGTTATCAACACCCGTGGCCGCCTCAATACTAACCAATTCCTCCTCCTTGTCCAGAAACCCCTCACCACAGTCATTGGCCGTTGACGCACTTGAAACCCCACTAAATCAACAGCAAATTTTGCAGCATCATCATAATCATAATCAGAAACCATATCGAGGTCACCCAGCTCCCGCGTCTTTGCCATCATTACCGACTCAGATGATGGTGGACAGTGCCGAGCGGCGAGCATTAGCGCCACACGAAAATACGGAAACCGGAGTTGGTGGAGAAGGCAAAGCCCACAATGATTTGTACACGACGTCTTGGCACCCATCCATGGTCTCACCAGCAGGAGGCGGTGCGGCCGCACCAAACTATCCGTATCGTCAATATCTCCCTATGCATCCTCAGTCTCATCGTTTTCGTAATAATAACCCACCTCGACCATCGTCACCAGCCAGAATAAACAAAACGGGAAAGGACACCGGGTACGATTATAACTCGAACCAGGGTCGGGTTCCCAATTCAAAACAATATCAAGAAAGAAATCAGCAGCACCAACCAAATCCTGAAAAGGAGGAGATAGAGCACGAGGAAGACGGCGACTTTGTTGAGCTTGATGTTGATGACAATGAAGATGATGTATACAGCAATCAGGGTAACGTGAAAAAGGAGGAGGAAGGGGGCGATGACAACGACACTACTGATGATAATGAACAAGACGAAGAAGACGTAGAAGAGGACGACGAGGAGGAGGAAGAGGATGAATATGATAATGGTGCCAATCCAGGAATTCTCATGGAGCCAAAAAATCTCGCCGCTGATTTGGAGACTCTTTTTTCGCTTGCAAATCATTTGTACACTTCACCGGCATCTCTATTATCAACACTCGCTGCTCAGACGAGCACTAATTCAACAAAGAAGACCGGGGCTGCCGCAGCAACTTCTGGATTTCCAGTAGCATTCCAAGGATTTCTTAAAGTAAGCCATTTCATTGTACCGCTCGTGATGATGATGATAATCATGATTGCACTCCTGTTGACGTTTAGCAGAACACACAAGATGAAGGTGGAAGTAAGAGAAAGTGAAAGGTGTTCTATGTTGTTCATGTTGATGATGGTGTTGCTGCAGTGATTTAATGGACACTCAAAGGGAAAAAATTGGCCAATATAATATTTTTCATCCTATCTATTCCATTTAGTGGAGCATGGCAGAACCCATTCATTTTTTAAGAGAGAAAGAGCAAAAAAGACAGAGACAATGAGGGAATCCACAGTAGAAAGTAGAAGTAGATATTTTGCTATAAAATGAAATGGATTGGCTGGACTCCAGATGATAAAAAACGAAAAAGAAGCGAGCAGCGCAAATGGTAAATGTTCTCTGGTTGAGAAAGCGGTCCACTACGCCTTCAGGGAAGTAGGCTGATGGGTGTGTGCATTTGAGTGTGGATAAGAGAACAACATTTCTCTCTGGCCTCCTCCACAATACAACCATCCGGGAAAGCACACACGAGGAAAAACAGAGATTTTCCCGTCTAAAACTTCACGTTAATGTTGGTACTTTTTTTGCTGCTGATGAGGTGTAGTATAAAGCTGATGATACTGGCTGAAGAGAAAATGATTAAAAACAATTCGCCGTTGTTTTATTGCTTCATACGATGTCTCCCTGGTACTTTAGTTTCGTAAAGGTTTCCACATGAGAAAAAATTAATCGAGACGCTCTTCCTGCTATCAGACGCCATTTTAGTATAAGTATTGCATGTATACCAAATCGTATACCAAACGAGTTTCTCTGCTTTTATGCTCCAATCATCAAACCACCTTAGAAGAATGACATTTTCTCACATCGGAACAGTTTATGTTTCCCCGCCATGAATTTACTACACGAAAGCTAATTTTACGATGAAATATGGCTCAAAATCTAAAGTATTCCTGTACCCAGCCATTTTACACAGTTTCGGAATTTCTATAGAATAAGCTTGATGAGAGGCTTGAGATTTTTTGCTCTTATTCATACACCTTATTCATTCATGGTTGCTGTGCAATGTAGTATTCAGTATTAAATTCAGCACAAACTCAAGAAGTGTAGCGTGTAGGCATACTTTTGGACGGCAGTAGTGTTTAATTGCTCGAAATAATTGGAGAACAATGCTAGTCCATAGATAGTAATTATTGGCCATTCTCATCCCGACCGAGAACAGCACACCCATTAGCATAGCATCTGTGTATGTTGTTCAACACGTACAAATGACTTTTTAGATGTTTGAAAAAAATAACGTCTGGAAAGAAATTATCATAACAAAATTTTCAGTCGATAACGCTAGCAACTACCCAACATGTAAAATGTGCTGTGTACACACTGAAACTGCGACGTTTTACCAAAAAAAAATTCGTGCAAATTTGTGTCTGAAGTTAAGTTTGCATTTACCGTCTTTTATCTGCTGTGGTAGTAAGCTACATTTGATTCACATAAACATTCATGATAATGCAATTACAAAGAGCAATGGCTCGTATTCATGTTTGTACATTCTACATTACTTTTCTTCTGAAACAGGTGATAAATGAGACAATTCATCGTGGTAATAGCAGCAAACTGTTGGTAGAGCTGAATGAAAAATATCGAGGACGTGAGGCCAGGATGAACAGTAAAACGGCCAATGTCATTGGTCTTAATAGCAACAGCAGTGGGGGCAACCACACGAAGATTGAGGCATTTCCCCCGTCAGACCTTGTGAAGAACAACGGAGGAGATAAGCAGCAGAGTCCCTACGAAAAGAGTCTCACTGCATTCATCTTCATGTCATTTGGAGTGTTTCTTCTCAATCAGATTCACAGCTTTGTCCAGAAAACAGCCGATGAACACTTGAAGCATCACGGTATTATGAGCAATAGTACAATTATGGGGGAAGGTAGGGCGTTTCATTGGGAGGAAGATGGGCCATTTGCTTGGTACTCACCACGAAATGGAATGATAATGACTACGGAGTCCTCTTCTCTGGACGTACTTTTCCGACCTCCTGTGTCTCCAAACAATTCTACTGTCGGCGTGCTACAATCCTTTGATTCAGTTTCTGGCCGAAGTAATAATCATCATGGTTCTGAAAGCGAGGCCACGATGTCAGAAGAAGGCCACCTCAATAACATGTTCCGTGCTCTTCTCAACATAGGAAATGCGTATTCCAACGACTCCCCAGATTTGGAGTGTATCTGGTCACTTTACTGTCAAGATTTGGATCAAACAGCTAAAAAGGATGGGCTATACGGAGTGGCTGCAAGGATCAATAGGTGAGAATTTGAACAAATAAAACAAATATGAGAACAAATTTGCTAAAATATAGAAAAGCCGTTCTCCCTATTGTATTCTTTATAACAATCCTTTCATTCCCTTTGCACTTTGTGGACATTGCCTTTTTCGTTTTGTTTCGTGCAAGGTTTTAGTAGAAATCTCCGTTATTATTAGCATTATCAGTAGTAACACCAGTCACAGCGGTATTTCCCCTTTCCCAACTGTAGGCACTCCTTTTTACAGACTTTTATCGTATTTCTTGCTTTGTTGCCCAAATTGTTCATTCCCTGGAGGTAGAGATTTAGATATAATACAACACTCGAAATGGGTTTTCAACAGCAATAGCAGTAGTGAAGTGAAAAGCTTAAACAGTTTAAATACTTTGCCAAAGGAAAGGGAAATCCGAAAATTAAAAGAAACACAAGTATAGAGACAGTGTAAATGGAGGGGTTTCTTATGGATACCCAAGGTAGTTGGTGGCATGGAGTGAACTAATTATTTGCTCAGCATGTGTGTCTGCATGTATGCTAGCATCACTATACCACCATCTGAGATGATGATGGCGATGGTGGTGATAATAATGCTTACAAATATGAGGTTTTCCTCCGATAAACTGCGTGTTGGCTTCTTGTGGTGTTACAGTTCACATGAGCTAATAATGTGGATGACTAATGGAACCTTGAAGTTAAGCTGGCAACAAGAAAACCTCAGAATTATCGAGTTTCCAATGCCTTGAATAAATTTCCTAATTTAATTGTATAGCATAAAGCCACCATGTGAATAAAATTCAAATGATGTCAAAAAGGATCATTTAATATTTTGTAGTCAGAGGGGGTCAGACAGATATATGTCATATTGACATATGTTATAGCCCTTGTCATTGTTAATCAATAGTCGAAAACCCCATCCCAAACGGATTAACCTTGTCGGAGTTAAGGGTTAAACAACCATTGACCTTTAGTGACCTCTGGAGATCACAGAGGTCATTCATATTAGTCAACAATTAGTATACTAGTTTAAGTACATAAGAGGTGCCCGTATACCGAGTTTGAGCTCATTTGGACGTGGTTAAACTTTAACCCCCGTTGACCCCCAGGGGGTCTACCCCATTTGACCATCTTCGAACTTGAGCGAGCTATGGTCCATACCTATCTATTGGCGAAAACAGAATTTGAAAATTCCTTTTCCCCTTCAAAAGTTAAAGCGCACACAAGAATCTGGGGACGGGCTGACGGCGGACGGAAGGACCAGAGACGACGACCATTTTAATAAAGGATCTAAATGATCCTTAATAAGCCGTGATCCTTAATAAATGTAATTGGAAGCCTTAGCGACGTAGCTCAAACTCTTTGTTTCGTTACAAGCTGAAAAATTGTATTGATTTAGCTATTTTGCTTGCTAGCCCAATTGCTGCATTATTAAGTAGCCAAGAAAGATTTTTAGTCAGTAATGATTTTAGCGTGTTTGTCTGTGTGTCTATCAGCCCGTCATCACTCTCCTGGTGGAACACAATCACAATAAAAATTATTTTGTTGGTATTGTTTTTAATAGAATGTCTATAGATTGGATGAAATTTGATTCCCTAATTCCTTAACTTACTAGGTTATACATAATCATAATGATTACATACTAATAGGTATGGTAGATACATACCCCTGGTAGATAGCCCTGGTAGATAGCCCTGGTTTAACAAGCTTTTCTCTCTAAATTGCTATCAATCAAACAAATTCCTAGAGTACAGAAGCGTCAGTGGGAGGGAACAATGGCAGTTGGAAAGAAATCAACAGTAAATGAACTACATAAATTACACGCGTGTACACGGTTCCCACACTAACTGTATCATCATCATACATTTAATCCAATATCCAAGCAGACTAATTAATTTTAGTATTAACTATTATTATTAATTACTAATTCGTAATGAACTTTTGTGTATCATGTAATTTTATTGAGTGATCATATTCGGAACATTTTCTCCGTAGGATATTTTTGCATAATTTGTTAATTAAACCAGGGCATATTTTTTGAAGTTTTTTTGACGAGGACATTAGACATGATGATGATGAGGACGAGGAGTTAGTAGAGACGTTGTTTTAATCTAATTTTATTTATTGCTTCTACGACGGACGATTACTTGTTCCTCAAATCCCATTGTAATTGTAAATCCATCATCTTCTGCTACGTTACATTTGACCTATCCTTGAGGAGCCGGTTCTTTACTGGTTAGTGTTGTTGTTATTATTTACGAAGTGGCATAATCCCGGCCCCGGCACATTCTAAATTATATTAAGGAGCAAATGTGTGAGGTGCAATGCAAGAATCAAGAATTTTAGATATAAATTACAAATGCTTACTTGTAGATCTTGCATTCAGCTAGCACTGCAGTTGAAGGCTGTTAGTTTTTTTATTTGTATTTTTAAATTATAGTTTGACGGAATTGTTCATTGAATGGAAGCATGGCCAGGTCATTATGATAAATGATGATCCCACGAATCCCGAGAAATGGCATATTTGGGTTACAGAAAATTGGTTATTTCTTTTCATACATTGGTTTAAAGTTTATGGAGAATGGTTATAGCACGACTGGCTGTTAAATAGTATCGGTGAATGTAAAGTGAACATATATACATTCAGTTTGATTGTCCCCTTTGATAACAGCGTAACTTTTTATAGGAAACTATAGGGCTTATAGTATTGACATTTTCTATATTTCTTCTTGGCTTCTTGACAACGGGATCAGCGATGAAAACTAAATGCAAGTACCGACCGAATCAGCCTTTCTAAGTAAAAGTTACATAGTTACAATCAGAATCAGCAAGTCACAGTTTGTTTGGGCTAAGTTTTACAATCGAAAGAAATATGGGAATTTTGAAAACTTGCTCCGCCGCGACATAGCCGAACTTATATTATTATTACCAAAGGGAGGATAGCTGAATGAAATATAGATTACGTGACAAAATGACCACCACCAAAAATGTTTATCTTCGTCACTCTGCACTGCACCGACTGCACGTATTTGCTGTATTTTGTTTGGAAAGTTTTATTTCGTAGATCCTGTTTCTAAATTGTTTTGCGTTCGTCAATTTTAAAAGTTTATTACACACAAATCTGGCTTATATAGCAAAATTACTGTACGTACACCGACATTTTTATTTTTATGGCGTTAGAAACGTTAAACGAAAAGGATTCTCCAGTCTCATTTTGAAAACACAAGTAGTTGCCTCACTGTGGCTTCCCTCATATTACATCCCTACACTTGACAGTGCCTTCTACGCTATTCACCTTCGTGCTCATGGTCTTCTCTAATAAGACCTGTGAGAGCTATATTATCATTTCATTAATTTAACCAGTTAAAAAGTTAGACAGTTCATAGCTTGAACATTCCCTTACTCTCAACATCATATTTATTTCGTGTACATGTTTGGGAAAATTTTTGGGGAAATGCAGCTTGACTAAAATCATTACACTAAATTACTAATTCAACAGTAAAGTGTTTTCCCCCAGCAAAGCAACACAAGTGTGCACAGCAATGTACCGTTTTGTAGTGGTACTGGAAAATACTGTGGTGAGAAATTTTAAACATGAATTATTATTTTTCACCAAGCAGCTTAAGCTCACGGAATGAAATAGGAAAGTCGAGAATGTTTTAGGTAGCAATGAAAGTGGCGGAGGTAAAATGTTTTTTGCTGTATTGCATGTCTACGCGGATGATTGCTTGCTTTAGTTGCTTTCCAGGACCTGTTTGGCTTACGGGAGAATTCCTTTTTTTCTTGAGAGACCTTGAGTGGTGGTGTTCTTGTCTTCTCACTATCATCTTCCTTTGTTGTGTCGTCTTGGCTTGAGTTTCCTCTTCTTCTGGCATGGTCATATACCTACGCACGTAATACATGCAAGCAAGTCGGCCATGTATTTTCGTTTCGTTCGTTTACACTTTTTCACTCCCAATTCAAATTTGAAATGAGAATAGTGAAAAGTTTTGCGGCTGCTTTTTATCTTTCTTCTTCCCGCTCTTTACATACATATTATGTATCATGCACTACGTTTGCCGTAAATTTGTACCAAAAAGAAAAGTTGTAGGTACATCCCAGCCATCCTCATCATAACCTCCATCCTTTCCTTTTGAAAGTGAAAATAAGCGAACAAACGTGTTGGCTGTTATATCGTGATCATGGTGAGTAGTGAACAGAAAGGGAGAGAGCAGTTAATGCCAAAAATATTCTGATGAAAGAAGCAAAAGAGGTTTTCTTATTCTTTCAACCTTGTCCATTTGTGAGTTTTTCGAAAGAATGTGAGATTTAGCAAAAGCTTCCTGCCTGCCGAGACCGGGTACACACCAGGGTGAACGTGTTAGGTTGGCATTTGTAGCAACGACAACGACGACAACGTGGATGAACATGATGGGTAGCAGACTTTTCGTGTTAGAGTATTTAATGGGCACAAAAACAACACCTAATGGTATACTGCCGCATTGCAATCTGCATCGTCGTCGTTATCAACATCGTAAACATTTCCTGGTAAAATTATGACAGGGATACTTACCATTAGGTGTTTGCTACAGGCAGACATTTTTTGCAGCGGGGTACAACTTTCGTGATATGAAGTGTGAACAATGAATATTAAAAATAAATAAAAGTATGTTGGATGGAGGAGTGTGTTAAAATTTTAAATGTCCAGTTTTATCAAGCTCAACATGTTCCTAAACGGATTCCTGTAGATTCATATGACGGCAATGGAATATCGTTGTTGAAGCGAGGTGGTGTCGGAGTCGGACACTTTGTATCTGGCCTTGTCCTAACTGGCTTCATTCAATTACTTGTCTTTTCGGAAGTGTGCTACCAACGATTCTTCAAAAGTGCTCACAGTCAGTCTAGCCACTGCTCTCGAGCAATAAACAACTAACAAAGTCGTGAATTTATGTAATCAACTGTACAGAACTTTATATGAAAGTAACACTAACACTACTCTAATTTACAGTTACTATTAAAGATGTTGTTGTAACACCATGTTTTACTGCAGTACCGGCGTCGCTAATACTGGAGTCGGGTTTGGGGGTCACAAAAATGAACTTAAAACATATATCTTGTTACATGGTGAATATTGTTAAATATATCAGATTATGGTTTTGTTGGTGCAGAATACTGAAAAAATTTGGCTCAAGCTGCTGACAAACTGACAATTTTGTAACTTGAAAATTGTAATACCTAAGTATAGATACCTATGTGTGGTCATGGAAAGTATACTGAATAACTTTGAAATTTACGGGACCTTGCGTAGGCTCTTAAACGAGAATACGCTAATACTAGAAGTCGATTTTCTCGGAGAAGTACCTGGAGCAAAGATAGTTGTACCAAAAATAAAAGTGTTGTCTGGCAGAGTCATAAAAGCGTACTAAACTATGCTGCTACCGTTCACCGTTAGAGTGTGTGCCACAATGTTTGAAATGAAATGAAACCGATGTAGTAACATAAAAGGCATGCAATTAGTTCTAGACTTACATGCACACAAAAGTTGCAACTTATTTTTTTTAGTAAAATGTGTTCTGTGTTGCTCAAGTCGCATCAAACGTTCTAGCATCTATATCTCTGGGTATATTTAAAGTTATTTACAGCTCCAGTGCAACATTCATACAAACTGTTATATAATATGAGGGTACATTCATCTAAACTTTTGATAATCAGGCCTGTTTGTTCACCCCTAGTCTCTGATTTGACTACTCTAGTCATTCATGAAGGTTAGGTATGGCAATAGAAATCAAGCTGAGATGACAACTGACTTTCATCTTGATGTTTATCATTCACAAAGTTGGAAATGTTGGAATACTTCACAAAAGTAGAAAAAGTGATAATGCATGGGTTGTCAACGATGTGTTAGCTGTCAGCTTTTGAGTGAATACAAATAATAATAGTTACATTCTGATATGAACTCTTAAAGAATCAATTGAATAGACCTGCGAAGAAATTGGATGGTTTGACAATTTTCATTCAGCCAACCAGACCGTATAAATAGGTGATTTGACCCTTTTGACAGTTCTTTGTTTTGCATTTGATTTTTACATAAAGAGCTACTTGTTGAGATGAACAACAGAATTACAATTTTAATACAAATATATGGTTCGATTATAGGACGTTAAGTGGGCACAGTCATTCGCCGAAAAAAATTGACACAAATCCGTACGCTGCAAAATAAATAGTGTGGCCGGACTGTTTGTAAACATTACTTGACAACTTATTAAACGCGTTAATATTTAAAACGTGTATCCTTTTGAATGTCACGTCAACATGCACACGTAAGCACACTCAGAGACAAATCTAGTCTCAAGGCGGATGAACTTCATTGTAAAAAGTGGTTGCTGTAGTGGAAAAGGAAAGGAAACATGTAGGTCGTGTCTAAATGCTCTTGCTCCTTGTCTTTTTTGTCCGTCTTTTTCTTCTTTCTTTCTATGCTTTGCTTTAAGAAATTTAGGAAAGTGCCAGAGGACGAACAAGTACGGTAAAAGGAGGCGGAGATGGAAATTCTTCTAATGTGGTTTTTAAGATTCTATGAGAGTATAACATTGTCATGCCATCATCCTCTTCCTTCCTCTATTTTTTGTGAATTTTGCCTCGTCGTCGTCTTGGTCTTATGTAAGAAATGGTAACGCATGGACCAACTTATTTATATGGACTCTGCTATGAAGCATCATCTCCACCCTCTTTAGTGCTTTTCCCCATGATTCTACCCGCCTTTGTGTTCACTTTCCTTTCTGTAAAATACTTTTAATGTAGCAACGCAAGACGGAATTTCCATTTTCTCTTCCGTGCGGGAAAAGCGTAGAATACTGGAGAACTAGAAGGCTAAATAAATCGGGATTTTGCGTGTGCGATGATGACTGAAATAATCATGATGACGACTCAAATGCGCAATTATTTTTAGTTTTCATTTTTTATTTCATTCTATTGCAGTGTCGGCTTACGTCTCATTATGAAACAAATACCGCCTGCTTTGACATTTGACGTGATTCTCCGTTCGCTGGTGGGGTGGGATGGACTTCCCTGTCGGAAAATGTTCCCAGAGTAAGATATACGCCTGGACTGACAACCCGGCAAATTTCAAACTTACAACTTGATTCTTTTTAACGAAATTTTGCTATTTATTGGATCGTATGATTATGTAATGTATGATTTTTTGTTGTAGTTGCGCAGTGGACAAAGGAACAATGTCCCTGGTAATCGTTGAAGAGGAGAACGCCGGAATGAAGAAAGTGGTTAAGAATGTTTAAACTGACAGTCATATAAAGCAGTATAGGATTACTGTACTTATATGTATATAGTTATGTCTTTGTGTAAAAAGTCTGGGATAAAAAACTGTTTCGATTTTGTAGAACAAAATAACATAACATTTTTCATTTTTAATAGAACTTACCATGTCATCTCGATTTAAATCCCTTTCTATTTCTGAGTTGGTTCCCATTCGGGCTTGAGAAGTGGCATAGAATTTTCGGAGTTTTTGGGTACTCATTTACTGAACTGTCAGTTATTTTGCGTGAAATGTTTTTGTTTTAACCCATTTTGACATTATATGTGTACTTATTTATGCATTCTGCTAATAATAAATAATAATAATAATAATAACAATAGCAATAATAACATTCATATTCGCAGCCTTTTTGCATTTAAATGGAATGTTGTACATTGTACGGCCACGTCATTTATTTTGAGTTTTGTAATATAATGAAGACGTTGATTATTCGTTTAGCTGACTTTACGGGTTTGGTTCTTCCAATTAATAAAGTTGTCAGGAAATAAAGGGACACGACAGCGATATCCAAATAACAGAGCCATTTTTAGTATGTTTATTTTTCATCTTATGTTTCTTCCCCATGTAAGCTTGCAAATAGGACTTGGAAAAACTAAAGATGTAGATATTTGACACAAGTTTATGCCCGATGTATAACTACACAGTCGGTTAAACTTGAGAGATGTAAAATTTTCATGGAATCCAAAGAATCCACCGGTAGGGTAAGTCAACACACCACCAGCAAAACAGCTACTTTGTTGTTGTTTTTTTTTGTCTGCAGTGTCTGCTGTAATATTTTAAATACTACACTCAATTGTGTTCATGTTTTTATGAAAAAATAAACGATAAGTTGGAATGAGTGTGGCTGGCTGAGTTTACACCCAAAGGAGGAAAGGCAACACGGCAGCAGCAGTAGTAGTCGAACAGATTGCTTTGCGAGCTTCATGGAATATTTTATGGAAGAAACTCCATCAAAATGTTGTAAGTTGTTTGTAGGTCTCCTCTCTCCCTTGCAGTAGCATCAACAAAGAAGCAACAACAGTGGTTACTACGTCGCGTTTCGCAGAACTTTTCAGAGCAGCAGTCTGCCAGCCTACTTTGAAATAATTAAATGGTATTTACATGTGAGTCCCTACCACTCCCATAATATACCAGTTGGCGTTGGCTAAAGTAAGCCATTTACTTCAGGTCTATGAAAGAAGCGGAAGCAAGACATTTTGAAAAACCATTTGCTTTTCCATTGATATTCTTAACTGTACTTGGTCCCAATTTACATACCATTTCCGCATCTCTGCAAGTACACGACATATAGATACATACCGAACTTTTTTCTCGAATTCGAATCCAAGGAGGATATGAGACGCTCCAATGCCGTCGAATTTCTAACAATAGTAGCACAGTCGCATTCACCGTTAGAATTACAGTGTACGGAAACAGTGAACGAACAGAAGCCACATATTATATGAATCCTAAGGCTACATACGGACGAACAACGGAGACACCAATCAATTCCCTGGCTTCTCTACTTAATAAATAGCAAACATAATATGCATGCACACAGCTTTATTAACTACAAAAGCACCATAAACATAGTTTCTCCAATATCATTTCATTCAACACAAGTTGGACCATGTGTGCGTTTTCACTTTGGGGAGAAAGGAAATACAACTTTTTCTATGCAATTCGCACACAATGCAGGCAGCAGGGATGTAATGTGTTTCGTGTCGTCAAATATGTTTACGTAATCCTATTTCTGTGTCTAAATTCCATCAATTATTTCTAAGAATAGTTCCGCATTCTTTCCAACAACAACAACTGGGGGCCCAAGTCTGGGGCTGTTTTAAATTGTCCTTAAAAATAAGTGTCCTTGATCCAACAGCAAAAATTTGTTTCTCTGTTTATATGGTAATATCAGTAAAACTAATGGCATTTAATATGAGACAATATTAGTTTTTTGCTTTGATGCAGATATTAGATATG
>JAHZNB010005581.1:0-12704 GCA_027744295.1 Callyntrura guangdongensis
CAGTAGCAAAACCAGCTGCCAAGATATGTATCCCTGCCAGATGGTGCTCCAGGAATGGTGGAAAAGAACACCACGGTGTCATCAATTATTGTTGGCAAGATTCCATCTACCTCCGTTCTATTTTTTATTGCTTGACCAATTTCGAACAGTTGACACGTATTAATAAAAAATTTCTTCGGGCGCCCATTCAGCTGGGGACATTTATTAGCGTCGAATTGGTAAATAACGTCGTCGAATAAATATAGGCATTGACCGTCACTTGTATGTAATTTATTGAATTCTCCATGGCTGCCTATAAAAACCACACATGACAAATTGTAGGACACAGAAAAATTATTAAATTGTGCCTTGAATGCTTCCACTATTTTCTTTACGTCTTGCACCGTGAAGGCACCCTCGTGTACAATAACTTCGTAGCCTAGCCCGGACCATAGGTCCTTCATGTACTTGGTATCCTGTGTGGCACCGTTTCTGTTGAGATCCTTGTTGGAAAATTTTGTAATGTTAAGCACAAGGGCGAAACCTTTAAAACCGTGAGGTAGCCAGTACTGGTCCTAATCAGAAATATCATTTTTACTTCAATCGCCATAAGTACAAACAATTTAGTTCAAAGTTATTTCAGTGCATCAATAGTTTTATTTATCTTTTCATTACATCAGCGAAAGACGTTGTAACGGCCGGCTTTCTTATCGATATTTGCAACGGAGTAGTATTATATGTAAAGTCAACTTCATCCTTTGAATTAAGTGAAGAACTGGGAATATAATCACCAGATTCGACTTCCAGTGGCCGGTTGGTGTCTGTTACATGTGCGATAATATTTGCTGGCATCTGTTGCATTAGTGTGGCTTCCGACCCCGATTTGACACGTGGAGAAGAACTTGTTGAAACTTGTCTAATTGAGGTTTCCACAGATCCACTTTGTTTTGAGTTGTGCAAAGTTTGCATAAATAGCTGGTTTGGTTTCGAAACATTCTGGACCAGAACAGCACGCTTGTTGGTGCTATTAGGTTCCCAGCGACCCATCTGGAAGGAAAAAAAGTTTGTTCATTTATTTGCAAGGTTACATGTCTCATTCCAGGAGAGATTTGGTTTACACTATCTTCCCCCGCTTTGCAAATTATCGTACCATTGTTACTTTCCGTAACCTGTCCTTCATCTGAGCAGGGTTCAACAAGCGCTGATACGTCTCTCGAGTGATTGGTACTATTTTCCATTTGAATGTCAATGTGAAAATAATTGGTTAAAGCATGTCGGTATTCAGGCAAGTCGGAGAGATACTATAACTAAAGAGATTAAATACGGAGTTGGGTTTATTTCTGTGATTGTGTGTTACGCATTTTACCATTGTTGAACCTCCCTTCGTTTCCTCCATCAGCTTGAGGAAAATTCAAAGTTATGGGAGCGTGAGCGTATAACATCCATTGCTTTTGTCGCTCAAACCGGGCTGACTGTTCTGCATTTTTTAGAAAAAACTTTATTCACATATCATGCTGCAGGAAATGTGGGTAATATCACTAACTAATTCATGCTTATGATTTAATAATGTAAGTCGAAAGAATGATCACTGCTACAGTTGAGTGAACTGTTCTCCACTTTGATTATTTGTGTACGCACTTATCTTGGAAGTTTTCTTGGGATGAGAATAGTCTTCTCCATCCTGGTTGTCCAATTCATGCCTTTCGTCGTTGTGCACCTGGTCCAAATCATTTGAAGACCCTTGCATTTTAATAAATTAAATGAACACTACACAAACACCAACTACTATAAATAATTGCAGCACTTATTTCAAGTGAGCCTCAACAACTCAAGTTAAAAGAATTGAAATTACAACTAATAACAAAAAAGTAAAAAAGTAATGTTGCACGACACAAAGAGTCTTTAACTCACTATTTACAAATAATTAAGTAAACTAAATTATTTTAATTGAACTTTAAAAACTCCAAATAAAATAAGAGAACTAATAATATAACAACAGAGAAGGGTATGTTATCGTACACAAATGAAAAGAAGGAAAAGACGACGACGAAGAAAAGTGTTTAATGAATGAACAGTATGGATAATGCAATACAAACGCAAGTGCGCTTGTGAAACTCCAAAAATGATAATCCCCGTAGCTAGTACAAAACCAGCAAGTTGGAGGCGTGCAATATACTTATCATTCCAAATATGAGGTTAAAATCTATCTGCAAGTTCCCCTTTCAGCCAAATCTGAGTGTCCCCACTTACGGTACTTACTTGTGTGTACGACGATTATCTAGAAAATTTTGTGAAGTGTGTGCCATTCCCTTTCACAATGTTATAGAAACATATGATACGCTTAAAGGGCCAATGTTAGCGATTGCGTAAGATGCATTGATATCGATATTGACTTTATTTACTAAAATAATCAGAACGTGTGAGTCATACGTGGGAACCGTGTATACATACACACGTGTACACGCGTGTAGTTTACTCGTGTACAAGATCGTGTACAACAACCACCAAAACACGACACAAATACTGTGTACACGACACGAAAAAGATTCAGATTTTTGAAACACGACACGAACACGGGTAGTACACGCGTGTACAATGTTTTTGGTTATTTACAATTTTGACATATATTATAGTCATGGAACTATACGTTCTCATAGCTCTAGCGTACGCATGTTGTGTAAGATCTAGACGGCATAATAAAACGTCTACTTCTTCTTTTCTATGGTGAAGTAGATTACGAGGAGTGAGGAGAGAGGAGTGAGGAGAGAGGAGTGAGTTGAGGATTCACTAACACACACACTCAATCACACGCACACAGGATGAATAAACCAACAACTTTTGTTCAAATGCTTCGCAACAAATGTTTGAGACTGATTGTCAGTAACATACACAGATTACAATTTTCCTACCAACAATAATTCATCCCGCCAATTAAAAATTTAATTCAATTCTACAGCCAGTATTATTTCTCGATGTTGCGCAAAGTTTTTTAATGTACGTAGAGCTTGGAACCTTGGTCCCACTTGTTTTCTTGATTACACGTAGGATAGCGGATGATGCAGAGCAAACCCCAAATTTCTATGCACTTTTGCACATTCCTTCTCCATACAATTCTCTGATGTGATAGCCCAGATGCTCATACAATTTCCCATTTGTCTTAAACCGTCTTTTGTCTACACAAAAAATACACGAAAAGATGTTTATGTTGCCCGATGGCTTTTCAAATGCCGTAGTAGGTTTGGCAGAGATTTATAGGCCTTTTCACACTTGGAACACTGAAAGCCTCTAATATTGGAATGCACTGTGCTATGGTTTAACAAACTCTGTTTAAAAGCAAACGCTTTTGGACACTTGTCCCACTTGTATGGTTTTTCGCCTATGTGTATTCGAAGATGTGCTTTCATATTTACTAACGACAGAAACCGTTTGAAACAAAATTCACAAATGTGCCTTTTCTCAGCTGCGTGTAGTTTTTGATGAGTTGTGAGAGCGTGTTTTGTTTTGAATTTTTTCTTACACTGAACACAATGATGAGACTTCTCTGTCGTATGAGAATAAGATTTATGCGTCTTAACAGCCTTTTTATTTTTAAACTTTTTGTCACACAAATCACATGGAAAGTTTCTATCCTCTGAATGGGTAGTGGTCATGTGGTGATTGACCTCGAATGTAGTAGTAAACGATTTAAGGCAAATACTGCATATACAGGGTTTTTCCTTTATGTGACGTAAAAGGTGGCATCGTAGGTGAAACGGTTTCATAAAAGCTTTGCCACAGAAGCAACATTTATGCCGTTTTTGGTTTGTGTGTAATTTTTGATGATGACGTAAAATACTCTTTGAAGAATACAACTTTTTGCAAAAGTTACACTCAAATATGCCTTAGTAAGTTACACTTATGTGAAACACGTTTAGCACAGGTTGGGCATTTAACGGGTTTATGACATGCGAAATTATTCCTATTTTGATTTTTGCTGGCCATTTTTCTGGAAATAACAACAAATTTTTATTCCGAAAAACTATACACTTTAACGAATTAACATATATTATTAAACGTAAGTCAGACTAAAACTTAGTTTTAGTTTGTGCACTGTATTTACATATGAACTTGCCAATAATTCTTTTAAAATGTATTAATGTTTAACTAACCTAGTAGAAAAACCAAACGGTAAGGCGCTCACTTTATTATGGTCAAAGGAAATTATAATACTTAAGTAAAAATATATTGGTTCGACGTAACTGAATTACTGATGCACTTGGAAACATACTTTTTACTTGTTACACTTATCTTCGTGTATGGACTTGTTATTGTTTTTGTTGTTGTTTTTTTGTTCATGTGGATTGACAACGTGGAAGAATACCCGCCGACAGACTGGGGCCAACCATATAATTTTCTCTGTTTACACAACTCTCACAGAAAAGCATGGGGCTTTGTTCACATTTGAGAAATATATACAACAACGAATTCCCACGAACAACGAAGGCCAGTTTCGCTTTGACGTTTGATACTAGTAACCCTATAGATCATTTCAGCATACCCTTATACCTTAAATAAATATGCTTTGAATTTTTGAAAATTGAATTGAGTATAATATTTCAATTTAGCTAAGTTGTAAGTTTATTGGGTATGGAGGCTACTTAATTAGATTTTGACCTTGTAATGCAAATGTAATGTCTGTATACAAATTTGTGCGAGTTCTTTAAAAAAATTGAATTGTACCATTTTATTCTACATGCAATTTAATTTTGCAGAAATAACTTTACCTAAGGGCCCAGCATCTCCTTGGCGTGCATGAGGTCCTTTTCCTAATACATAAAGATTTTTTCTTTTTTTACTGCATCCGTCAGTAAAACTGATATGTTGAGTTCTGATTTATTTTCAATTCCAGTTTGACAGGCTAAAGTTGATCTACAAAATCATTGATGTAAATTAATTTTTGCAGTAAATATAAACAAATGAAAATATTTAATAAATTAATCCTTATGAACAGCATGAAACACAACTTGGGAAATGTTTAATATGTTGATGGTGTGTACTTCTTTCAATATTATTATATGTGGATCTCTAATTTCTCAAGTAAGGCAGCGAATAACTACATTTACAACGAACTTATCATAATCGATGGGTTGTCTCATGTATTTGTAACCAGATGCGCTCTTTTTTTACTTCGTTGCAAGTTATTGTCATGACCTGATGAAAAGTAACTTTTAACGTGACGTTCACGCATGAACTAATGAAAATAGTGAATTAGTTTTAACTCACTTTCTCATATTCACGTTTTAAATAGTTGATTAGCAGCGTTTTCTCGGTTGGCACAACTCGTTTAGTATATTTTTTCAAATACGAGTGAAATGTCGGATTTTCGATCTTATGACATAAAATATTGGCTGCTTAAAGCATTTTCTCAGAATAAAAGACAGCTGCAAACACCAGCAACGACGATTTTGTAGATACAATATATCTAAAACTGTAACAGGTAGTGTGCTGCTTAACTTACTATGATCTGGACAAAACTTTATCTAAAGATAAGCATAGCTGCTAATAATGCGACCTTATAGCGTCATTTGTTTTAATTTGCATGACATATGCAGACTATGTATCGAAATATGCATAAGTGTACTCAAACACGCAAAATATGCAAAATTAAGTGTGGCTTAAAATTTTTCTTTTTATATGAATAGTCGACAAACGGAAGCTCATAGTAATCCGAGTAACTTTATAGAATATGCAAATCTTACGAAAACTGTCTCTACTTATGATTTAATAATGCAAATCGAAAGAATAATCACTGCTACAATAGAGTGAATTGTTCTGCACTTTCATTATTTGTATACGCACCTATCTCGGAAGTTTTCTTGTGAGGCGAAGAGTCTTCTCCATCCTGGATTTCCAATCCATGCCTTTCGACGTTGTGCACCTTGTCCAAATCATTTGAAGTCGCTTCCATTTTAATAAATTAAATGAACACTACACAAACACCAACTACTATAAATAATTTTAGCACTTATTTCAAGTGAACGTCAACAACTCAAGTTAAAAGAATTGAATTTATAACTAATACCAAAATACTAAAAAAGTAATGTTACACTTACACGACACAAGGGATCTTTAACTCACTATTTACAAATAATTAAGCAAACTAAATTATTTTAATTGAACTTTAAAAACTCGAAATAAATGAGGAGAACTAATAATAAAAATAACAGCGAAAAATGGTATGTCGTTGTACGCAAATTGGAAGTAAGGCTAAAAGATGAAGAGGTGATCATGCACTTTTTTGTGATATGTCCTTTTCCTTTTCTTCGCACCGAAGAAAGTGAAATGTTGCTTGCTTGGAGAGACGTAAAAGTAAATTCAAGAACATTTTGCTGCAACTAGAGCAACTTAGCGTACATGACAAGCATATTACCTGGTAACCTACTACGGGCGAGCAAAGCGAAAGTAAAATGTATATACTGTTTCACAAGTATCCCTACAACAAAGTTCATCGAACCATGTATACATACATATATACAAACTTATATACTGTAAATAAATACATAGGCTGCGGAACAGGGGGGAATGAGGGGGTCAAATCTCTACGTTGATTTTTTTAACATTACAGGATAGTAATCCTAATACATTACAGGATAGCGTTGACCCCCCTTCGACATTCCCTGTTCCGCCGCCACTAATTGTATACATACAATTATGCTGGATGCTGGAGGAAGTAAAGTCTGCACTGCAAGCTCTATTGTGCATACACACTGTTTACATGTACTGCCACTGACATTGTAAACAGGCATAACTCTATAAGAATTTTGTCCTCTGAAGGAAGGGTTTATCTGATTAGATTCAGTCTCCGTTGAATTTTTTTCTTCTTTTTTTACCCTTAGAGAAGCATTCAATGAGTGTGTGTCATTAGCCGACCTGACAAATTCAGACACTTAAAATCATGATTTAGACAAGCCATTAAACAGCGAAAATCGCCAAACAAGGTAATGAAAAGGCAACTAAATTTAACGCTTTTATATACATTTTGAGTCTATTTTAAGTACATTTGCTAAAAATCTAGGTCCTTAGACCGTTTCACATAAACAAGAACAATAAAAGCTTATTTTACTTCTCCTTTTGTTCAAAAAGTACAGCAAAGGTTATACTTTTAAGACTCCACACTTGCGTTAGTAAATTCGAAATGGTCAGCATTGACCGTTTCCAAATTATCCAATGTTATCCTGGTTTGTTGAGCTGTTAAAATAGTTATATGAATGCCAAAACTTCATTCTACCTCTACAGTAGTTGCAATATTGTATTCATAATGTACAGTACACATCTAATTTGTTTAAATGACCTTGTTCTTGTTACACCTCTAAAACCCATTTTAATATAAGCATTACACATGTAAGTTTTCTATCAACATAGATATTTCACGACATCTTGTTTTTATTTCATTCTTAAAATAGCGCTAGGACCCCAGCTTGTATCAGCAGAAGCATTGCTTTGAGTACGTTTGATATTTCAATTTGTTGAGAGAAGTCAGGACTCTTGGCAATCACTGACTTTAATGTAGCTAGTATGTCAAGTACAAAAAAATCTATACCTTTTGAGAAATACTTTTACATGAGAAACTTTATCACTGCTTTTGAAATGTAGACAGTGGATGACTACTGCCGTAGTGTTAGTCAAACTACATATAAAAATGGACAAAGCATTGGAAAATACACCTTTATAAAGTCATTTTTTAACAAAAAACTCATGAAATTTGTAATAATTTGTCAAAAAATCAAAATAGACGTTTATAAAGGCTATATGGGCACATAAGCAAGTAAGACCTCAAATAGGCAACATAGGCAACTAATATTGTGGCTCAAAGTATTTCTTTTCATGTGATTCGTTCACATACTAACGCTCAAAGTGAAACTAGAAATAGTAACTAGACCCCATAGGCAATTACCTACCTTTGTCAAGTCTGGTCATTAGAAACGGAGAGGATAATGCTATTCTGTGATGTTTCATAGATTCCATTTCAGAACAGGATTGTAATTTGTTAACATTCGTCATTGTCATTTTGGTCGGTGTGATTGAAATAGTTGATTGAAATAAAAAGAACATTATTAATAATTAAGTTACAGATTGTTGGATTATTTGGTGTTGTTATATTATGACGGTTAGTTATTTTTACATCACAACCGTTTTGTAAGTCATCGTTTTTAATTACCTGGAGGCTAGGTTAAGTAATAAGGGTAATTTGAAAGGCATTGCTCAAGCTCAACGGAACAATAGCATACAAATTCAATTATACATATATCGGTGTAGTTAGCAACGCTTGTCAGAAATTCAATAATAAAATGAAAATCCAAATACGGATTTGGTTTTATTTCAGGTTGCATGTTACATTTTATGTTATTAGTAGTCATTTGCAATGATTTTTGTTCTGTTGATCTTTAACTTGTATTACGCAGAGTTGTTCACAAATTCTGATAGTAAAAAGTCTTGTTGCAGCAAAAATTAGTAACTACTGATCAATAGTTAATGATATCATGTATGTTTGTTTAGCTCTGTTCGTATGCGCGTCTGTACAAACGATTACTTTTGAACGTAAACAAATTTTTAAATTCTGTTTTCACCAATAAATAGATATGATCAATAGCTTTTATGAGTTTGAAGATGGAAGTTTTTGGGATAACTACTCTGGGGTCATCTGGGGGCACAATTTGATCTCAAATGACCACCATGGAGTTTCCAGTAGTTGTATGTATTGGTTACACACTTTTCGTTGTTATTTTAAATTTATATAATTAAATCTTTTGTTGAATTAATGTAATGTAAATCGATTAAGTAGTTTTGATTTGTGTGAATTATACTTTGCTACAAGCTACATCCATCCACTCTTCAAACGGCAAAGTCACGTCCGCCATTCTGCTGTTGTTTAAAACATACGCTTCAGCCTGCGTTAATTGGGACGAATCATTGCAGGATAGCTTCAAATTCCTGAAAATCAAAGTGGTGTTCAAAATTCGTTAACTACAATCATAAATATTCCGGATTTAAATAATCACCTGAATTGTTCTCCCCAAAATCGCCTATTTAAAAAAGACTTATTTCTGTATTCTCAACCGCAACCGTGGGTTTCATATTTTCGTTTTCCACGTCGCTTTCACCTTCAGTGCTTAGCCTCTACTGGATACAATGACTTGCGTGTTTAGTCGCTAAAGCTTTTAATTGATTATAGGTCTTTAGTAGGATCACTGTGAAGTGAAACCTTTTCAAGTTTGGAGTAAACGTGATACAAGCTGTTGACAACATGCTCAAATGTAGAATAAGGAACGGGCGAAATAGGACTTACAATTTTAGTCATGTTCTCGCCTTTGTAGGCATCACCAAGGATCATTCCGATTAATATTGAAACGGTAACAATAATTCGAAAACTGAGGTATTGTTTGACATATTTTTCGTCGTTAGCATTTAGGAAACCTTGGGTAACCAAGCTTCTTCCGCATGCCATCAAGTATCTGTTCAATAATTTCCTGCCGAATGCTCTTCTATCTTTATTGTTATTCAGTTGCATGTGCACAAATCCTTTCGCGAGTACAATGAGAGAGGTTAGAATCAAGGCGACTCCAAAGATTTGAAAGAATAAAATAGTGCACCAACACGCCATGTCATATGCCGCCACCAGCTGCACAAATGGAGCATTTCCCATTTGCTGACCACAAGCTATGTACATGAGCTTGTCTTGATGGATGGTAAAGTGAATTGGCTTGTCGGGAGGAGATATTACGTAGTTGATGTATGGGTATACAGTCTTTTTCATTAATTTTACCTTTGACTGGCGATTACGAGAAATGTTCTTATACGAGGCGTTGCCCAAAACCTTTAATTACGAATTCATACAAAGTTCTGGTATAATAACATTTACCAATACCACTACTAAATATTTGGTACAAAGTCAATGGTGGTAAATAGCGAATGGTGTTGTTCATTTGTACTATAAACGTAGTGTATGTGAAGTTGAAGAAGATGGTTTGGGGGCGGAGTTAGTAGCGGGGAGAATACGCCTACCCCAACTTTGGAAAATTACCAACTCTGAGACAACGGATCAATGCGGTTGCTTCGTTGTTAATAAGAACGCAGCTACCACTTTGAATCGTTGTCTCATCTACTCCTTATGTGAGCAGACTGACCCTCGGGAACTTTGCTCCGGAATCAGTTAGTACTTGGAACATTTTGTACTGTGGGGAATTAGTACTGGGTGGAGCCATCACTGGGAGGACTTAGCACAGTGACTTACGAGGGACACTCACGACGTGATTTCTATGAATCGGCTTCATATTTTCCGAAATGGTAACCCTAGTTAGGATAATTCTTTGTGCCAAGTGTCCAGCACTGTGACTTTGGGGGGAGTTTCAAGCGGGAGACGTTTACACATGGAGGAATACGCCTGATCCGAAAAATGTAAATTACAATGTTGAAGGTTCAAAAACATTATTTTTCTCAGGTTATATCGAAAATTCGTCATGAAGTAAAAATAAGCGTATTTGGTTAGGAGTAAACAGGGTGTTTATTTAAAAATGGAAAAAATGTTGAAAAATCATTTACGCAAAAACACGAGTAAAAGATGAATACAAATACATAAGTACATATTGGGAGCGGTATTACCGGGATTTTTCTCCAAGTTGGTATTGCATTTTTAGCTTACCAAGAATTTTGTTAAAAAGTGGTCAAGAATGGAGTAGCACAACTGAAAAAGGCAGTTTCGTTTTCGATTTATCAAGATTAAGTTTTCTGTCATTTTGTAATATTTTCCACGCCCGGTGTGCAATGTGGCATATCAACAGAACACAGTGATGCATACAGTTTTTCTGGTAGCTTAAAGAATGACAAACGTACGTTAAATGTAGGCTCCTGGCTTGGCTCAATCTCTAAACCAATAGGAAAGCCAAGGCCCCCGACCAAAATGATAAAAAATGCTTCAATGTAACCAATCATAGTGAAACAAACCCGATAATGTTAAGTCCCTATAACATCACGCAGAACAATAGTAAAAAAATACCACTAATAACCACATGGCAGGGGTATAAAATTTCAAGGTATGATTGTCATTCTTTAAGCTACCAGACAAAATGTATATATTACTGTGTTCTGTGTCGCAAAACTATGTTAGTTAAACAGTCCCAGTCCTGCTTCAATTACAAACACTCAATATTATACTGTCGTGACATATAAACCAACTGGATAGTGGTTTACACAAATGGTCTTATAAGCTGTTTAGGAGATATGTAGTGTGAAGTACCCAAAAATATTTCATAAATAATTCAATATACACAGTTAGTTTATTAAAGTATGCAGGTACATAATATAGCAGCAAACGTATTTAAAAGCAAAAAGAGCTACAAAAATCCGCCTAAATAGCAAAACCAGAATTTACCATTTCATGAAGAGTTATTGTTAACAAACAAAACAATAGGGAGTTATGCATATTTGGTAAAGAGCCGATCCAATAAACAGCAATATTAACAACAGCGACAACAAGATTATTGTAAAAAAAACTTGAGCACAGATCAAATAAATAGGGTCGCTTTGTTTCATTTTGAACAAAACTACAAAAAGTTCGACTTGTTATAAAATTTAAATGCTGGTATTGGAATGGAGTGATAATATGATTTAAACTATGTTTCTTAATGTAGTGAGGTACTTACTAGTATAAATTTGCAACCATGTTCCACAAATGCAATGTCGGAAGATATACCACATCAACTTAATTAGCTCTCTTTTTTGTCGCATTTTCACAAATACAAACTGCTTGAGTTGTACTTACGACTCTTTCAACAAAACATATGCGACAACATATGAAATAAGCAATACCAGAAAACGGAAAACCCAACCACTCAAATTTTCCATTTAAATCATAGCATCTTTTAAATTTTACACAAGTTGGCTAAACTTAGAAATCCTCCCTCTGACAACGGTTAAAATTTGAATACTTGTTTACTCCATTTATGGAACAATGCTGTTCTTGTGGTAAGAATCTTACGATTTTAATACAAGTTTCTTATTGTTGTTGTACAAGATACCCGAATATTCTAATTAATTAGGTTTACAATTAATAGTCGATTTTTTTAAAGTACCTCACATAACGTATTTTATAAAAGTTTATATTACCTTCTGTGTTTAGCCACCATCCAGTTTCTTTTCATATCACTACGGTTATTTACAAAAGGTTAGCTGACATATTTTTTATGCCACATATATTTTGCACTAAGATTTATATAAAAGAAAATTTTTATTCACTGCATACATTTTCCATTTTTCTTTTTGAAAGGTTCAGAAAACTTCCCTTGAGCCTTCATGTCGTACTATTTATACATATATTTATGATAACTAAATCAAAATTTGGGTTTTATTCTCGTAGTGGTCGCAGTTTTTGAAAATTTTATGTATAGCAGTTTCGATTACATTAATAAAAATAAGGATTTGCTTCTCATTTTGTGTAAATATATTTAAAACTTGAACAGTAAAACTCAACTTTCGTCTGTCACCAACGTTGCCCAGAACAAAATATAATAGTTATACCTAAAGAGTGTTAGGTGTTGTTCACGAAAGTCTAAGTTTGTTTCACAGCTAAAACATGAAGATCACTTTAACGTTTTTTTGTCTTTTTGTCACGAGCCTTATTACGCACGGTGTATACTCCGCACGAGTCTTTTTGCGCACGGTATATACTTCGCACGAGCCATTCAACGCCC
>JAHZNB010005582.1:0-15651 GCA_027744295.1 Callyntrura guangdongensis
ACCTTACTGGCCATTAAGGCATCGTACAAATGAACATGACCTTTGGTATCTTTGGTTAAAATGTGACGCTTGTCACTTAGGACACTAAACTGTTTAATTGCCGGAGCACCTTCAATTTCCATAAGAGCTTGACCCGCATACTCTTCGTCTGATACTATGCAACGATCATAGAAAAACAACGTTAAAATAACATTACCTTGTAGCTATAGAACTCGCCACAATTTCTATCCATTTTTTGAAAAAAGGACATTAAATATATATAGCAAAATTCTCGGCAACTGGTTTTTTTTATAAATGACCTTTCTCCGAAAAATTCGACAGAAACTGACAAGCACTTTAACAAAACCAAATTTTACTGATCTGTACAATAATTTTAATATTTATACCATATCCTTCGCCATGTATTTGAGGCAACGGCCAGGCTCGTATCGTCGAATCAGTAGTGCCAACCCAAACCATAGCAAGATCCGGGGACAAGCACAAGCTCAAAATGGGATGTGACTCCACAGCAACCAACGTGGAATGACAGTTATTATTACGAAGATCTGTGAATTGTAGTCGACAATCTTTTCCTCCAGAAACTACAAAATGGAATGACTCTGGAGCCTGTTCATCAATAAAGCACGCATGATGTTGGAATAAGTAGGTATATAAATTTGTGATTTTACATACTTGATATAGACTTGTCAATTTCATTCATTTAATTCATTTAATCAATTGAACCGGTTAGAGCAGCAGCTGATTATTAAACAAAAATAATTGTTATAAAAACCTGAAACGAAACTATACATACGTACAGATTTTGGTTTATTTGTCAAATTTTTTTATATCAAACAAAAACCAAACTAACTTGTTACAGTATTTTTTGTAGCAGTTAGAGCAGTAAGGGTATTAACATCCCACAGGTAAATTGCCCGATCAAAACCAGCTGAGGCCACCATTTCCTTTTCTTTGGAATAAGCTAAAGCTCGAACATAGTCCTTGTGAGTTCGCAAAGTGGACATACAAAATCCTTTTTGAGCATTCCATAACTTTACTGTACAGTCGTTACTGCCGGACATAACTACAAACAACAGAAACAGAGAGTTTTTAATCATATTTACACGAAATGCAAACAAAATGAATATGTACAGCTTGTAACGGAACCACTCACTATTCTTTCCATTGTTAGTGAGTATAATGTCATTAACCCAGTCTGTGTGATGTTCCATGGCATGGATAAATCTGATTTGTCCCTTCCCCACACTCCATGTTCTGATGACACCATCACGACCTGCTGAATGAACTCTGAAACAATAAAATAACAACAACAAAATAATGTTATCCTTCAAAGCAACAAAATCCTAAACCCAAACTAATGAAAACAGCTTTTAATATTTGAAAGTGGTTCAATTACCTGTCTGTCGTTGCATCATATTTAATGCTGGATACTCCACTGTGATGTCTAGGTTCTTTTTCCGCTCTTAGCGTAAAAGCTAACCTGAGTTTTCTTTTTACCTACGCGTTCCTCCGTCATTTTTAAAATTTCATCTGTTCCACGTCACACACATATTAGCGTCGAACTCCAATACTACTAATCTAACGCAATATTTATCACCATTACATTACAATTATAATGCCTCGCCTCCCAGATGTCTCTTAATCGTCCTTTATAAATTTGTCAACAACTATTATATTTTGCACAACTGCCATAGAGCCACATAAATATCTGAGCATTGTCTTGTCACAAAGAGGCACGTTTCTCAAAATAAGTACTAAGTTCTATAATCCTAATCTTAATCATGTCATTTATTTAACAATCACACGTTTCAATTCTTCCACTGGGTTTTGCTTAAGTTTTTACAAAAACGCCGTCAGCCGTTGTTGATAAAATCTTGGTACTCTCTATAGTAGGGTAATAGTAATGGTAAAAAGACCATGTACACAAAAACCACAACAAGCAACACATATGATGCTTTTATTATGACTTTTTGACTCTTAAATCACTATCGCTAAAAACCCCAAAAACTCCAACTCCAAGCCCAATAGTCAATATAGAATAGTACTAGTGTACTTTGCAAAGTAGTAGATAAATTAAGTATAAGAGTAGAACTGAACTGGACTGGAGCATGCAGTAGCAACAATATTAAGAAGCCAGTCTCTGTCTCGTTCTGAACTGAATTGTTTTATTCCTTCCTACCTCTACAACTACAGCAACACCATCAAGGAATTATTATTATGCACCACCACGGTGGTGAGGTGGATAATAGCTCATAATCTCTTTATAGTTTCTTCTCGCTTTACACGACTTCGGAAATAATAGGATCGGTAGTGGAGGAACGAAAACAAAATTTGATGTGCAATGTTTCATCCTTTGTGTAATTACATGTAATTTTCTGATGCAAACACTAAACACTTTGACAACTTTGATATTTTTATTAGTCAATTCAAAATTACAGCTTTATTTTTTTAATTGCATGCATGCACGCATTACGCAACTGGCATAACACCGCTATGTGATACAATTTCAGCAAACTTGGTCGACCCCCAGGGGATCAAAAATGAAACTAACCAAAATGACTCAAATTTTGTATAGCGATACCAGGGGTCGATATTACCAGAATTACCACCGATCTGCATATCTTCGTTCTCGTTTCCTCATTAAATTATCCATGTATTTTACCATTTAAGCTTGTAATTAAGAGATCTTAAAAAGTTTATGGGGTTTTGCACACAAAGAATGCGAAATGAGAATACGAAAACTGATGGTCAACTGACAAGCCTAAATATCGCAGTATTCGCAGTCTTTATCAATTCAATCAGCATGTATCAATACTTTCAACCAATTTCATCTGCGTCTCTATAGCTGAAATTAAGGCGGTTTATTTATTTATTGTACTTAATTTATTTATTGTAGTAAATTAAATCGTTCGTAGTAATAATTTCTATAGTCCTATTCAATAACAGGCGTCCTTGTTTTTCGCGAATCGACAAAAAAATCCTCATTTAAAAGAGAATTAGTTTGCACAGAACCTCGGTAACCGACCGTGGTCCTGGAAACTCTTCTTACAGTTTAAATGAGGATTTTTTTATTTTTGTCGATTCTCGGGAATTAAAAGGGACGTTTCTTATTGACATGAATAAATACTAATGCCATTTGGAGTTCTTCGGTGGGATTAAAATGACCAAGAATTCACGAGATTCTCAAAACTTGGAATTGGTTATAAATTTTATTTTGTCTCAGCACTCTTCTGTCGACTGAAAATTCGAAATTGCTCACATTTTATGTTTTGCCATTCTGTGAACACCTTAAAGTGTTTCTAGGGCGATATAGAGCTAGAGGTAAAGGAGAGTACAAAAAGACAGTGTCACATGTACCATGGGGTCCAGCCAGACATTGTTTGATGGCCTCTGTCCACAGGTTTAAAGCTTAAACCCATCACACGGGGTAAAAATGAAAAGCTTGACCAATTTTCAATAAATTTAGTAGACATAAGTACATGTTGATCATTTCCTTTTATTTTGTTTTCTTCCATAAAACGAAGATAATCAAAGCATTAATCCATGAAGCAGAGACATCGAGATAGCTTTGCAATACAATAACATCTAGAGGTCGCATGGCGAGCCTATTTTTATTGAGTCGTTTCGAACTTCGCTGTACAACGCGTACCGATAAGTTCAATAAAAGCTCCATAAGTAAAAAAATAAAAATTTGAATGAAAATTCAAGCCATTTTTTTTTCAGCGTAATTCAAAATTCATGCAAAACTATAGACTATAGCTCGGTAACTATGCACACTATATACGTAGTACATGCTTTGTATATGAAACAAATTTATTGAGTTTCAGTAAACCGTTCTATAAAATTGTAAACCTTATTGAGCTAAGATTAGGACTCGCCATGCGACCCCTGATAACCTCCTACCATTCCTTATCTTTCCCAATGACTCATTCCATGTACCACATTACCGGGTTTGACTAATTGGCATGGTTTCAAATGAATAGTCAATTTGGTTTTTCATGGTGGATAATCATGATCATCCATGGCAGATAAAATGCTTACTTTTGCTAATAAAATAAACTATAATTTAACCATATTAAATTTAGCAGTGATTAAGATAGGTAACCAGGTACATACAGGTAGTGTTCGGGAAGCGGATTAGCTTCCCAGGGAAGCTAATCCGCTTCCCTGGGAGGTAAGTCATGTTTATTAATTGTCAATTGTATAAAGGAAGCGAGTTAGCTTCCCTGGGAAGCGGATCCGCTTCCCTTTTAGGATATTTATTTTCAAACATTCGCGGACAAAATTGGTGACCCCAGGACAACAATTGCTCATTTTCATAAAATCAAGCATAAAATTTTGCATTTTTAATCCCTGGGACGGAGGCAAGTTGTCCTGGGACGGAAGGAGTTATTTAATATTAAAGGTATATATTGACTTTAGTCAATATATAAAAAACTAATGACTATTATACCATTTTGAAACCATAATAAAATCAAACTAATTTTGCACTATTTATGTAAACAAAAATTAGTTCAAATCTGATTGAATTTAAAGTATTTGGTGAATGTAAAAGAAATGTTTCTTTATCGGAAGCAGACGTAACGCCTAGGGAAGCGGATCCGCTTCCCAGGGAGGCGGATCCGCTTCCCAAATTTTCCATATTTTTACAGCCATCCCCCTAGTTTGTACACTGTTGTTGTCAACTAGTAGTTCATAGTTACTACTATTGGGATCATAAATTTAATTCTTCCTGGAGGTACGACGTACAAAATAAGACAATAAAATATATTTCATACTACAGTTATCTAGATAACTGGATAACTATTAACAGTCAGCTAAATAAAAATCACTGGATAAAGCTATAAGCTAATTAAAACATGGCTGAGGAAACCAAAACCGCATGTGACTTCAGTCCAATCGCTGGGTAAATGTACATATTCTAATCTTTGCAAAGATGATGAATTATTAGTTTGCGGTAACTGGTTTAATTGCAGCTATAAAGACGCAGATGAAAAGTTTTGATATTGATAACAATTAATATTTGGCTTCACAGTCATCAATTGACCTAGTATCGGTACAGAAAATATAAACTAATTTGAACAAAAATTAAAAATTGGACCCCTCTAATGTCCCCCTTGGAGTTGACCAAATTTGTTTATATTATATCCCTGTGATGACACTATCCTAGAGTATCTGTATGGTGAATTTGAGTCAAAACGGCAAAAGCGTCTGTCTTGTATACTGATTACGGAGGACCCACAGATAAAAACAAATAAAATCATTAATAAATAAAAGGTTCTGTTTGCCTTATGATTGCATTATGATAGGTAGTCTGAGAAATGGAATACGATCCAATTGATCAATAATATTCTTAAAATCACAAATTTACAATCGTTACGACTGGAACATTTTAATAATGTAAACCCACATTCTTGAGTGAAATCTTATTTACAGGTGTTACTGTCAACTGTGATTTGATTCCTAAACCGAATGTTTAACAATTGCACTTCTTATGTTCAGGTTGTTGCATAATTTAATATAATTTGCTTCAATTAGCCTGATTCACAAAATATTTGGGCCATACTCGACGCTAACCCCCAAGAGGAAAATCGTTCCATGGCGACGTAATAAGTCAAATTTTAAATAGAAACGATGACCGACAAAAATTATTTTTAATTTGTACTATTTATCACCGATAATAAGTACATACTCATTAATTTATATTTAGGTTTTTAAGTCCTGATTGCAAAGGTTACAAACCGACATCTAGTACACCTCCTGACAGACATTCAAAGCGCTCGCAGTACCATGATACTCCTAAAACACCAAGAAAAAACACGGACCACATTCGGGGGATGAAGTTAAATTTTGGTAAGGACATGGTTTTAAGCTACCAGTATGGGACAATATAAACTCCTTTACTCACGTACACTTATTTTCAGAACATGAAGAGACATTCAATTATGATGTAGGATTTAATGAGCAGGCCAAGCGGAAGCTTGAAAACGCAATACAACACGGAGAAAAGCAGTGTTGTTCAGAACCAACAACCGAATCTCTAAAACTTCAAAAGACGTCAAATCTTACGGAGGATCCAGTGAAAGAAATATTAGACATTGTTGGAGAAATACCAAAATCTGCATTATCCTTTATTTTAGGTAAACACGCTGCAGTTTTGCCTATTTTTTGCAGTTGTTGCCGTCGGTGGCGTCCGCCACTATACCAATGCGGCCATTGTCATAAACTTTTTATGGGCCCTAAACTAACGGAGCATGAAAAAGCTTGCCAATTGAACTTATAATAAAGCCGGTTGTAACAAACACCCTCAATAATTCACAATAAAAATCCCTTACATCTGTCTATCCTTACGTTTATTGCATTGAATTTCATAGTTTCAACCTATAGTACCAATTCTTACTGGAAGTCACAAATATTAAAAGACACTTGCTTGTCAATGTATAAGGACTTCGGCTGACTGAACCATTGTTGGGTTTGGTAGCCTTTTGCTTCAACATTCAAGCATTATTTATTAGGATATACATATTTTTATTCTCTGCATCAGCTGAGATAAACGCATACTATTACATGTATTAAAGTAAATTACTATAATACCATTAGGTTGAGTAGTTCGTGTATTTCATGGAACACGGAAATGTAAATAAATTAATTTTCTTTTAAAGTAATAATTCAGAAATTTTCAAAAAAGAACAATGGCGAACACAGATACACAATTTGTAAAATCCTGCCGAGTGAATTTTCACTTTGAATGTTGTAAGACAGCAAATCTTTTAGAATTGAATAATCGAAGACAAGTTCAAACAGCAGTATGTAGATTTGTAGTTGAAAACAATTTAGTACATGAATACAGGGCATCCAAAAAGATTTACATTTGCACAAAATGTGTAGAAAAAATCAGTGCGCAGCTGGAGACACCACTAAAAAGACAGAGATCGAATGAAGATCAACAGAGTAAAAATGCAATTAGTGAAGCAGAAGCAGTCTTAAATGGTATGTTAACTGTTATAAATACAATGTAATGTGTGCATTTAAAATTTGTTTTTGCGTTTAGATACGGTTACTACTATTTGTGAAGCTCTTGAAAATGAATCGTTGCCACGTCATTTGTTTGAGAAACTAGCTGGGGGATTGGGAAAGGCAATAGTTAGAGAAACTCAATCATTTAACGACGGAGAACCAACAGAGAGACGCGAAGACATTTTTGCAGACTCCTACATTGCAGTGTGGAAAAATAAAAACGATAGCAAACTGAAATTCTTATTACAGGAACTCGCCGGAAAGTCGTACGTAACTATTTTAAAGCTATCAATGGCTTATGCATTACTCATATACTGATACTGATTATTTATATTATTCTAGTAACAATTTTTCAGCAACTTGTCTGAAACTGTCCAAGGCAATGGACTTGATTAGATCCGTAATTAAACCTAAGTACATTTCTAGTATGTGTATGGGTGAGGCAATGGTCTTACTACAGTACACACACTCAGTTCTGGCATTGGAGCTTTTTCATAAGATGTTGCCAACTGGAAGTCGCTCAACGATAATTCGCACTATTTTAAGTTTAACGTCGGAGAAAAAAGGACTACCCGAAAACGACGTAGTTCTTGGTAAAAACAATATGTTACCGCAATTCTAATATATTTTATTGATAGTTACATAACTAGGTTTTTTCTATTCTAAAGCATTTGACAACAACCAAGTCATCAAACGAACATGGATGTTCAGATTTGACGGTCATCAACCAATTTCCACTGTAACTTCATTAGTTTACCTTGATTTGGGAACCCAGGCACAACATCAATTTCATTCCGACGTCTCCACGTTTCTATTCCCTACCACAGAAAATAAAAAGATTTTGATGCAAAATTTTAAACAATTTTCCCAACTATCATCAACCATTCATAGGAACTACCGTAAAAACTACATCCTAAAATGTCTTCAAGAAGTTCAAAAAGACTGCAAATTAATAGAAGGAACTGTTAAAGACTCAATATCAGCCAACACAGTTAGTAAATCCTTTTCTTCAAATTTTCAATATGATAGGGTGCCCAAGAAAGAACGGGAATCACCTATAGTCGACCTTGATTGTCTCCAAGAAAACCCTAATTCTTACGTTTCTTTATCACGTATATTGGATATTATTCTTAACTATTTGGAAAACTCGAGTAGAAAATACATATTTGTGGTGATGTAATAGTCATAACTAAATAATAACAAATATGTTTTGCAGATAAAGTTAACAATGGATTTTTTGTACTTACAAATTAGGTACTTTTTATGTTATGGATTTTTCAATATGTACAAATTTTAGTTGCTAGTAGTAGTATTTTCATCCAACGACGTCGAAGGTTCTGAATTTTGACCACTTGAAAGTTGGTCAAGTCCTTCCGAAATTTCTCGCTCATTCATATGAGCGGATGGGCTAATCTGTTTAAAGTAACATTTTAAAATATATATTTTAATAATAACTACACTTTTTATATGTAATAAATAAACCGATAATAATTTCATCCTCTAAGTTCAATACTTCATGTTGAATGCGAGCCCTTTGTGTTGAAGGTTGAATAGTTTCAGTTTCGACATCTGGTTGTGTTAGAAATGTACCAACATCTCGAGAGTAAATCAAGGTAGGAACTAGTTGTGATGATTCTTCGAAACCTTCCTGGATAGGTTGAATAATGTAATATTGTTGTCCTTCATGTGTGGATGCAAAACTTAATATTGCTGGGTTTGAAAACTCCTCGTTTCGTGATTGATGATCGACTGGCGTGTCTATTGATGTAGGTTCAGGGGGTACGCAAATATCAGGTCCGTGTGGAATGTTTCCTGAAGTAGCACAAAGAATATTTGGGATTGTGCTCAAAGTGGAAGCAACACAAGCTATTAAAGAGTTTATTGTAAGCACTGTATTTTCAAGTTGTGTTTCGGCAAAAGTCTCCGAAAAACCATGACAAATTGTCGTTGTACCTTGATTATCTATGGCAGGTGTAGTTGAAGGATTTATTTCTTCAAGGTCTTGGATTCGGTCCTCATAAATAGGTTGGCAAGTACTGACTGAAAGTAAACCAATCGTTTCATTTTCTTCAATTGGAGGTTCGACAGGATTCAACACAGATATGGTAGGGTTGTCGAAGCATTTTGTTTTGTTTTCCAGTTGGGAAACTTCATTTACTGCTTTTTTTGAAAATTCCATGTAACCAATGGTTTCTCCACTTCTTACTAGTGGTAGCGTGGATGCAAGATCAGAATTAGAACCACTTGTGCAAGCGTCAGTTTTAGACCTTGTCCCAGCATTTGTAATTTCATTTGTAGCAACAGGTTTACTTTCAAGCTCTTTGGAGGAAGCAGAACGTTTGGGTTTTTTATTTTTATTTTCACTCTGAGTTACTATAAACCTTTTTCGGGTATGCTGAGTGTCGTCTTCTAATCCAAACAAAGTAGTGGATAATACAAATGGTTTTGGATTTGACAACAATGGTGGAGTAACGCAAGTAATATTTTTTGGTTCAAAAGAAATAATTTCTTTCAATGCTTTTTTTTGGTCCTTAGTTAAACCTCCCGTCCTAATATATTTATTAATTTTTTCTGAAACACATTCATACTTTAACTTTTCCCTGCGCAAATTGTAGTCTCTTCTCCAAAAGTCACTATATAAGTTATTTAACTTCTTCGAAAATTTTTCTGAAAGATTGTTTGCTGCACTAATGAATGCCTCTACATCTGTGCGAATGTCACTAAGAAAGTCTTGAGCAGTGCTACCAGACGCCAGGTTTTAAGCAATTTTTACGATAAGTTAATGCACAATTGAGCCGATAAAAATTAAAAAAGGTACAACAATTAAATTGCAAGCTTTTGCTGGCATTGACAAATCGTATGTGCATTTTGTACGACACGAATGCGATGCTGCACTATGAGTAATGACTGAATGGTAATGATGTAAATGTGGTTGCGGAAGAAAGCAATAGGTAGATGTGGGTGCTAGAGACGCTGATTTATCTTGGTAGTAACAAATGTTTTATTACATTTTTCTTCAACATGACATGCATATGGATACATATATAAATGCTACATTATCTTAGTTTTCGTATACAAAGGGAAATTCTTATGCAAGTAGATGCTACTACTACTACAGTAAGATCTAGCTTATCGAAAGACCAATTCTCTTGGACATGCTGATTTGACGTTTTTTCATTTTATATAGATTATTTATAGGACATACAAGCTATTATTCTTATCAGTAGTATACGTTCGATATAACCAACGTACGAATAATAATTGAGACAAAATAAGAACTTATTCTAGTGATAAGGTATTACATACATGATAATTCACTCTAATATTTATTGCTTATAGCACAATATCGTCACAACACAAAGTGTGACAAAATTAATATATTTGTATTGGAAAGCGTGAAAAAGCATAGGAACCAACATTATTGCGGTAAGTCTACTTTGCAACCACAAAGAAGTTTAATGAGGCAAGCCAAAAGTGACAGAACAATGCATCCTACTCCACTGATAATAGCTACTATGATCTCCGTTTTCAAAGAAAACAAATTTGATCCCAATTTACTTATTAGGAGTTCGTTCGAAGCAATGCTATTTCCAGAAGAAACAGATTTTGTAATGTCCAGATTATTATAAGGGGCAGCAGTAGTAGCCAGACCATTATTGTCAATATTGTCCGTGCTGGTAGCAATAGAAGGAATGTCCATTGTTCCTCCCGGGCTTGAATGAGTGAGTTTTTTGATTCCAATTGTTGTGTACTGTTCACATCCTTAGGGCCGTTTACAGTATTGTTTGCCATTGGCCCTTTTGTATGAGATTTTGGAGTCGTGGACGTGTGCTCAAAACCACTAGTTTCCTTACCCTTGTTTAGCTTGTCTTCGTTTTGAGTAACCGAATTTGATGGTGTTTCGCTTCGAGATTTTGATGTGGTGGATGAAGATGGCTCGGGTTTGGAGGTAGCATGCGAAGTCGGATGAGGTTGTTTAGTTGTAGTGGACTGCTGCGGTTTGGAGGTAGAAGGTGAAGTATTAGGCTTTCTAGATGTAGTAGACGACTGCTGTTTGGAAGTAACAGGAGTTGCTGGGGTTTAGAAGTCGTGGTTGTAGTATGAACCTTTGCAGCCGGCTTCTTGGCATTTGATTTTGGTGGAGATTGCTGGTAGAAATTACATCGTATCAAGTAATTTTTACAGACGTGAATATTTATAAATAAATATTATGCACTCGGCAAATTGTAAGCTTACTCGTCTCGGCATTTCGGCTGAACGCACTACCCTGACCAAGGCATTGTTTGAACCATTGTATATGTAGTCGACATCAAATATACAGGACCCATTTGTACAGTTGTCTTCAAAAACGACATCAACGCGGTCTTCCTGGGGTACACTGCGTGTTCGACGACTGGCAACGACGAGGTTTGTCAATATTTAATCTCGTACTTCAACAGTTACAACTTCTGCAACTATTTCGGGAAACTTTCCGTTAATTTGTACCATGACATCTGTGTAGTTGGATTTCAGAATCATGTCAATCTGTTCATCTGTAGCATGGATTGGTATATACAACCGTTCTTGCTTCTCCAAGGTTGACGATAAATCAAGGCTTCGTTTTGAGCGCTGTGCGTAATCATCAAGAACGTTCACTAAAATGCATCCCAAGGCCCTGCAATTTTTTTTTATTCTATTAGTCGATTACTTACTAATATTAGTAGTAGTAAGTCATCAATAAATCAATAATCATCAGTATCGTAGAATAATCACACTGTTTATTTTTATACCTTCCAGCTACACGCATTGCTTTGCTTTTTCCGCTACCACCTATGCTTATACCACGTCTCGAACAACCGTAACGCATTCTTTTTCCGACAGGACGTTCCGATTTTTTTGGAGTTGAAAAGAAACAACTATGCCCGATTTCGAGCAGAACCAACACTATTAAAACCACAGCGAACTTCATGTTGGGTTTTTATGCAAAAAATTTAAATAGTAAATAAATGACTTTATTAAATAGCTAGTAAATTGCGTAACTATTCGCAAAAAAATCTTAATAAATTAAAAAAAGTCAAACTGAATTTGTGAATAACGAATGTGAGTTGTTTTATGCAGAAGAGTTTGCATAAACTGAGAAATGAGAAGGTAAGATTAAGAGGTTCAGTGCACAAGGTATGGCAAATCTTGTAAACTTAGCGCCTATGCCTTTGTTGCATGCGTTCTGTTGTCGCCGGTTTATGTATTTCACAAGCGAAAAGCAATAAAATGAAATGTTTTAGTAGCATTGCACTATTGACTTGGCTTGTGTCTCCCTGGACTTTAGTTATATGTACGTAACTTTAGAGCAAGACATAAAAATATGTACTTTGCAGTTGTACATATAACTCCATATTTATGTATTTGTCAAACTGAAAGCAATAAAACGAGATGGTAAGCGGCATTGTACTTGACGTTCAAGAGGGATTTTTTTTATTGAATATCTTGTCGAGATGCAATTAAGTTTAGGCTGTATTTTTAAACGGCTTTGCTAGTACCAAAACCATCAGAAGCCATTTTTTAAAGAAAAGATTCAATTTGTATACGCTAGTTTCAACACTTGCTTATTATAATGTTAATTTTTGTCAATCGTTCTACTAAATTTTTTTATTTCCTATTTTATATAAGTTGAATATTTAAAAACCATTTCCCGTTTTGCAATTAAGAAACAGGATAAAAATATGGATAGTAAGTTCATATAACATAATTTCGCATCATTAAAGATTCTTTAGTTTTATTAGTAGTGTTCACTATTTGTTCCTTAGCATTTGCGTCAAAACCTCAACTTGACTTACTTTGGTGGCAAGTACTTTTGCTACTTTTGTTCTGCATGTGTTTAATAATTACCGTAATAATCATCGCCAGATTCCTCGTCAACAGGGAGCTCAACGTCGTCTTTAGATTGAAAAGTAGGCGGACGAGATCAACGTTGAAGTTTCTTCGAATTTCGAGTTGCGTTAAAATTTACCAAAACTTTAAGACTTGTATTTTTAGTTATTGGCCACATTATCTTGCTACATTAAGTAAAAACAGTTCTAGCTATAACGAAAACGGCTTTTCTCACTCCAAAAATTTAAAATGGCAGAAAAAAGTAATGAAAGTCTTGACGCGATAGTACATGATTCCGATTCCCCAAGGCCAAATACCAAAAATGCAAGCAGTTACCTGATTCTCGTCACAGATGACTTAGAACCGAATGGAAGTTCCATTGTACAAGTGGAAGTTTTGCAACAGGATCAAAAAACCATGCAAGAACCTGAAAATCCTGAAGCACAACCGTTAAACTTGAACAATGACAGCGTAGAACCTGAATACTGCATAAATAAATCCTCTTCAGAAAAACCAGTCAATGTTGAACAAAGATCGGCTGAACAACCAGTAAACGTTGGAAATGAATTATCTACTGACATTCCAGGCACATCTCGAAGTGAAACGACGAAACGAAAACGTGAAAAACGACATGATATGTAAGTAATGAGTGATATGCCATACATTTAACTATATATTAATCATGCACATTGTTATTACTCGTCGTAAATTTATTTGTATATCAACAATATCTATTTTATTTGCTATTGAACATCTACAGAGTCGAAAATATCCAAACAGACAAGGAAAAGGAAACGGTTGAATTAATATATGAGGAAGACCTAAAGCTAAGAACGGCAGCTGCCAAAAAACGGGGACAATCCTTAAAAAAATTGGTAACGGTATTTCTTGTTCAATAATATGTCCTTGCATGCCCAAAAGTATATTTTTACTGACTTTCTTCCATTTTAGGCAGAGGAAATGATTTCACGCACACAGTGCAGTTTACTACTGAAGTGTCAGTACATTGGTGGCCGACGTGAGCCTTATAATTTTTGCGTCGGGGAGGACTTTAAAATGATTGGAAACGACGATGAAGCAATTAAGTTTAATGATAGAGTTAAGTATCCTGGAGCTGACAACTCAATTGCTTCCACAATCGCTAAAGGATTTTCGCGTGCCATTTCAAGCATGCAGGTACCAACCCCTTCAACAGCACAATCAGCAATACCGTCAACATCAGAGTCAATGCCTAAACCTAGTCCAGACCTGCCATCACCAAATGAACAACAAAACGAGGTAAATTTTTTTGTCCACTACAATAATTTAGTTGTATATGATACTCTGACATTAGTGTCACGTTTTTAATTTGCAGATATTCTTTAACTCTCCGGAGGCTAGAAGAGCTCCTATTCAACGTAGAAGAATTTTATCGGGATCTGGCTGTCTCCGCTGCTCCGGAACAAACGAACGTGTCAACATAGGAGGAATTGATGTTGTTGCATCGTTCTTTATGTGTGGCTTTTCCGGATGCAAAGCCAAAATTCAAATTGACTGCTTGGGATTTCCTGGGTTTCATTTGATGCAATAAAACAGGTGGCACCGTGGTACTGTGCGGTTCACATTGGGGCGGGAAGTACCCAAACATTGTTTGAAGACGCCAGCAACGCTAGTGACAATGCAGATGCTGAATCTAGTTCTTCACATGATAACACAGAGCAACGCCAGCAACCTTTTCGCATTGGCAAAAAGGCTCCAAAGAGAGATGGACCCCGTGGAAGGCCACGTGGGAGTAAGGCCCGGGGTTCCCGAGGTCGATCTGAGTAATGTTTTGCCATTTTCGTAGCAGGTTCAGTCAGTACATGCATTGTATGTACCTTGAAAGCATGTTTTAGTTTTTATTACCGTACTTGCATTAAGGATTCATTTTCATGTATACGTCTGTTCTAGACATTTTAAAGTTTATACTTAAAAAATTGTAACTATTTGAGATTTTTTCTGTACTTAGTGTAAGTGTGTTAACGGTGAACCTAATTTAGAATACAAAGTTTTCATTATACGATAATGTGATAATGTTTATTGTAGTAAGCAATATTAATAATTGATTTTATTGAAATATGTTATTATAATAAAAATATAGTTTGTAATTTTTAAATTTATGATGACGTACATTAACATTGTTATGCATGTTTGGTGGGTCAATAAGACAAGGCAACAACGTAGGGGAGTTAAAATGTTTAATTTGTGACAGTTTTAAAATAAAAAGGGATTGATTTTAAGGTTATGTTCTAATATCGCGAACTATTATTTTTTAGCTTGTTGAACCTGTAGGCGCTAATGAAAATAAAATCTTGATTTATTTTTTTGTAGTTCGTTTTGAGTTATATTAACGTTACAATACCTAATGTACATCACAATAAATTTATTTTTGTTTAAAACGTTTTTTACAATAACACATACAACATAAAATTTTCATACGTAGCAAGTCAAACTTACCATAGTCCAGTGAAAGTGTTCATGTTCCGTTAATTAAGGTTTACAATATTGTAACCCTTATCCATACACCCTGATGTGTCTGTTCGTCCGTTCGCGCAACCACAAACAACCATAAAACCTTCACCCATATATCCAGATGTGTTTTATGACCTTCAGGGTGACCCCACTTCGAAATCTGGGTCAAAGTTCAACCATGTGCAAATGAGCTCAAACTCGATATGCCGGTACATCTTATAGACCTCAACTATTTTATTAAGAATCCTTTAGATCCTTTATAAAAATGGTCGTCGTGTCTGGTGCTTCCGTCCGCCG
>JAHZNB010005583.1:0-15564 GCA_027744295.1 Callyntrura guangdongensis
AAAAATCGGTTACTATTTTAGTTATGGCAAATGTTTTATTCAATGCTGGTAATAATATGTGATTAAAATTATAATAAATAATCAAATAAATTAGTGAACAAGTCGGTACAAAATGTCGGTACACAAGTCAATAAATAAAAAATAAGTTAAGTTGAGCCGTTAATAATAAATTGTAAGAAACGGACATAATGCCCAAGAATTCAGGAAATGTACCTTGTCAATCAGTAGTCACTAAAAACTGTCAAATCAATATCTTCACATAAAATCAGTATTCAAAAACATATTGGTAAGTTGAAATTGTCAATGTCGCAAAATGTTTTGATAACATAGTTAATAGAAATAGTCATTGATTAAAAAACAGAAATTGAGAGACGGTGACGAGTGTTTTTCAATATAGATTAGTACATAATACAATTGTTATCATTTCTGCGCATCAGGGAGGGGACGAGAGAAGGGGGCAATCCTAACCTGTAATACATTAGGCTCCATATCTGGAAATGTTAAAAGTCCACTAGGGGGATTGTATCACCTCCCCTCTCCCGATTCAGCACATTATGTGGTTCCTCACACTTCTTCTTTGATGCCTTTGGTGGTGTTTCCGTGAGTATCATCATGGGTTTGATCAAATCTATTTATTACATAAATTGTAAAAATTATAGAACGAAAGTGTAATTAGAAATAAAAATAGGTTTCATTCAGATCTTCTTACCTCCGGAAGAAATAGTTGAAAAATCGCACTGGAAAGCACAAATATTTGAGTGCAGCTTTCTAGTGCTGTCACATACCATCGTGCCTGAATCACGTGGACATTCGCACTTTGTAGACTCTGTTGGCATATCCACCAATTTCTTCATGATTTTTTGTTTCATTTCCAATTTGACCTGCACACAAAATTGGGAAAAGTTTAAGACAAACTTTATGCTTCTACTGAAAACCTATTAATGAAACTCAGCTCAATTTAATTACCGGTTCTGGCACATATGTCGATTCATCTAGATCCCAGTAAATTATTGAAGATCTAAAAATGGAAGTGAGTTCTTCGGGTGTTTTCCGAAAGAGATTTGTGTTGTTGTCAACTTCGTTGGCAGCAAGAGCCCGAAATATCGGAGAAACTGCGACCGTTAATGTAACAGAACAGCTTGCTGCTGTCAGGAATAAAATAAACGTTTTCATTTTACCAAATAGAGAGCCAAATCTCAGTAGTATATCAAATTAGAGAAGTAAACTAGCGATATAACTTGTTACTCTGTCAATAGCTCGGGGAAAACTCAATCTTCCATCAGCAATGAAGCACCTTTAAATACTGGGCTTGGCAGCAGATACAATGATAAATCTTATCAAAATTAAGAGAGAGTTTGCTCTCCTTGTTTACTGAAATTTCGACGGAAGCTTTAACAGACTGTACATCTCCTAAAGAAATTAACAGAATTCAATAAAATCATCATTTTTAGATAAAATCGCTAAAACAGGTAAAAGGTAGCATAATTATAATCATGTAATTATACAGACACACACGTCAGAGTCAATATCATCCGTAATTCGTAAGTACATATCAAATGATAATTAATAGCTGTTTCAACAAACTGATACATCCTACGGTAACAGATATATGATATGAATGAGCATCTAAGTAAGCTCAGCCATGATCGATTTGAGTCTCGCATTTTTTACACACAAATTTACGCACACACTTGGTAGACCTCATGAGTATGAGGAATTGCATGGGTTAATGGTACTACGACCTACGACATCGACACGAGTCAATATGATTACGAAGAAACTGTTGTTATTGTTAGATTTGATATGTGCTGTACGTAACTAAACTATTGCTGAAATGACTTCAGCTACTTAATGATTAAACATGTTTCGTTCGCCGCTCCGTCTGGGAGAACATTTGTATTCGTCATTTATACGCTCGTTTTTGCCAGAATTGAACAAGGCACAGTAATCGACCACGTGCGTGGGGATTTGCATTCGGACCATCTGCATGCTCGTTTCCATTGACACAAAAGAGCTTTATTTCTCTAAAGTATAAGTATCAACCGACACCCATGGGAACGCAGCGATGAGTTAGTTTAATGCATTGTGACGATATTTGAAAGTGCTGATACACCACTTTACACAGTTGAGAAGTGGGTGACATAGTGACATGTTGTACTGCAAATGCAACTAAATTCTTTATCAGAATCTTTATCTAAATCAGAAATCTATCAGTTACGTTTTTATTCCTACCATTATAGCCGGTTTATTAGTTTCATTTGAAAGTATGACATTTACATAAACAATGAATTTGATCCTGATTCTTTTCCCAAATTGCTGTTCTCTGTGCGTGACTTCTGATTTCGACATTGATGTTCAATGCTGAATTAGAATACATAAATTATGAATAATTATAATTATGATCACGGCTCCGACAAGTACATCCAGAGCCAGTAAGTCTGAACCACATACCGAGGAGGGATATACAATTAACAACAATTATTATCATTAATAATCATTTACATGTCTGCAACGTAACTTATTAAGCTTGCCAGTTGGTACTGCTAATATGTGAACCTTATAATGTATTCCTAAACGGTAGTAAATGATGCATGATGATTAAATGAAACTGCAACCGGAAATGAAAGGTCGTTACACTACTTTATTTTCAGTGAGGAGTCGTAAAATTTTGTACAAAGCCAGAAATTCTTTCGAGGGGAATATCATAGTAGAAAACTGTGGGAAACAAAAATCGTTCCTGTTCACCAACCAAGTTGAAATGTCGTGGTCAGAACCAGAAGAATGTCGTCGTGTAAGGAAGGAAACAGGCTAAAAGTAATAAAAAAGGTCCCAACCAAAATGATCACCTGCGTATGTGTTCTATTGAATACAGAGTAGGTACGCCAAACGCAACATATATTCACTACTTACCACCGCGACAAAATACATACATCATACAACTATGTATGTATTGGACAATTTATTACCAAAATCGTTTTCCGATTACTTTGCAGGGACATTAGAGAGGTGTACTACTAACGTCACAGTATTAAGAGGAGACGTGCTTGAGCAACGATGATGATTTATTTCATTCCACCATAGAGGAGAGAAACTGGGTCATGGCTCGGTTCATTATGTATTCAAAAGCAGGCGACATTATTATGATATTCAAAAAATGAGCGTTATAAACTTTCTTTTTTCCCTTTCTCACATTAAATTTGTCGTCTTATGCCTTTCCGAGTACGTGCATTCTCACAGGGACAAGAAAATGAATGGTTAAAAACTAGTTGGCAACTTGACCAGTCAAGGCCTCCTGCCTCCATATTTCCTCTCCATTCTTTCCGATAAAGCTTTTCCAGTCCACCAGATCTAATAAAGTTTTGGGTCTGGTATGCCATGCACTTGTACCAAATTCCAGAGAAATAATAAAAGAACCCAGCCATGGAGCCAGAAAAAAAGTACAAGTACGGAGCTTGTACATTTGACATTATTAGATGAATGCATGACTGCACTAAGATATGATGATATTACTATCATCGTAGCAAAGTCTTTATCCGTCAGATCTAGGCAATTTGCAAAAAAAATTGTACTCTGTTCCACTCCAGCAACTTCTGGCTTCAATTTACTCTCAGTTTGGTGGACATCTCTCTGCATTCTTTAAAAATGTATGCACTTATAAGGTTGCTGCTGTTGGATACTTATTCTTTGCTTGACAATACATGAAAATCACTAATGTATATCTTACTCATGGACTCATGCATATACATAATACAGTCAGCAGTAGTTCGAGTCTAATCTCATCATTGACAATATCATATGTATATATCGCGTCTTTTATTTAAAAAAAAAGAAAAGAATTATATATCGTATTATAAAAAATAGGGTGCTTATTTCAGCGAAGCGTACCATAACAGGATACTAATAATATATTTGCTGCCAAGCAGCTTGAAAAAGTTAGCAGCACACGCTGGAATTGCTCCCTTGCATACATGATGCGCATTACTTAACATCTAACCATTCCAGTGACTGGCTCCACAAACTCCACCACAACTACAACACGTTCCAGTGAAAAGAAGTCAGAAAAGAGAAGAGTGATTCTCTTGCCTATTCTCATACATTAGTAATAAAGTGCAGAGCAGAAGCAGAGCACCAGGCCAAAAGCTTTACTTAGTTTCGTACTCAAACAAATGTGAAGAAGACTATTTTCTGAAGCTTTCGTCGCTCGCTGACTAAGGCTAGATGGAGAATAGTGAGAGTGTGAGAGAGCTGGCAGCAAACGCTTTACGACGACTTGAGAACGTAGGCTTTTTTAATACGGCGAATTGATCAGCTTATTTTTGGCCACACGTGTTCTTCATAGATTTGTTAAAGAGAAGAGAACATTTGCAGAGAGGGGGTTTGCTTGTAAAAGGAAATGCTATGTTGGTGTGCATGCCACCACAAAGTAGGCTAAAGAAAAGGTGCACACCAAAAAGTAATAAAGTGAGGTCTAAGCCATTTTAGTAGCATGTTGTTGTCTGAGATTCTTGTTTTTATCATGATATTAGTCTAAATACGAGAATACGAGTGTCTTTGAGGTTGTATGTACGACAGGGATGTATGCTCATGTTACACTACTACGTGCCCTCTGCTCACTCAGGGAGAAAGACATTCAGCATTGACATGGACGGGATGAAAAGAGTAAGACGTCATGTGGAAAGTCAATAACAATAAGTCAAGTCTGCAGTTATAAAAGTGGTGGAAGTTGATGTTATCATCGGACACACATAAATAGTAACAAGAGTTTCAACAACAAGCTTAACTTATTACGGCAGGTGCACACATCAATATCACAAGTCAGCGACAGACGAGATCACACTGCACTCATTCTCGCAATAGGAGGAGAAGAAGAAAAGACTTTCTCTGGTTGTCAAGCTGCTGTAAAAGGAAAACAGTAATATACACACTTGTGTTTATTTGTAAATAAGGAGGAAATCAAAGTGGGCTTGTTCAACCAGCCAGGGGCTGTTTTGAAGTTCAAGCTGGGTCTTTATTGTAACTGACAAAGATCAAATTTATTGCTTTCAATTCAAGTCTTCACAGCTGCAGATATACCTGATTGATCTCTCAACTTTTCTCTCTCTTTCTCTCGCTCTCTCTCTCAAACACACATTCTCTATTTCCCTCTGTGTAAAAAAGTGCTTTCCTGGTTACGCTCTCTGTTTGGCTACCTAGTTCAGTTCCAGTCTTCTTTGGAGAAGGCAGCAAATGGTGCTTCCAGCTTGATGAAAGCAAGCTTTGGTGCAAGTGAAGGGGGAGAGGCGCATAAAAGCAAATATTCCTTCTCAAATTTGTTGTATAGTGTATTTTCCTATGATGGATTGTTGAATTGGTTTTATTCTAGAGTAGAAGGTTTGATCCGGGTTGTGTGCTGGCCTTTGTTTGTGTATTTTGAGGATAACTCGGTGGTGACATCTTCCAACATGTCAATTGCGACGCTGACGTAAGTTCGTAACATCAGCGTCGGCTTGATGTAATAACCTTTGTGTGGCTCCATTCAAAACACGTCATTACATCTGATCTTTTGAATTTCCTCAATCTTACTTCAGATTAAATTGGGACAGTCTGAATGCTGCAAAGACTGGATGGCGTGTCAAAATAAATGGACTCATTTATTCCCAACGGGAGGATTTCAAAAGAAGGTTTCCAGACAAGATTAAAGAGGAAGATCCAAATGGTCAAACACTGGTAATGATCTTGCAGTAATGCCATACAGTAGTTGATTTATATGACATATGAGTACTCAGTAGGGATTGTTATCAAGACGCCGTCAAGAGTCTTGATCAAGAAATTTTATTTCAGGTTTCTTGATCAAGATCTTGCAAGAGTCTTGGAAAGTATTTCCATGTCAAAATTTAGATATAGACATATAAAAATATCTTGGTTCGTCTTGAGAGATTTTAATACTAACGAGGAAGACTATCGAACCAAAAGAGTCTGATCCCGTTTAAAATAACTTTTTCTGGATCAGTGAGGTTGCTAGCTCGACTACAAGTAAAATTCCATTTTCCATATGTTACTCCAAAGGTAATAAGTGCTGATGAGGAACCCGCCTTCGATCGAAATAATCCTTATGATCTTCCCATGTACGTGGTCATCCAGTACTTAAAGGTACTCGGCGAAATGAAATATAAGGTTGTGGCTACCCATTCCACGGTGACTCCGGATTACAATCATTCAACAACAGTGTGGACTCTGCAGATAATTTGAGACGCAGCCGAACTCAACACAGGCGAAGATGCGCCAAGAAACAACTAGCCAGCCACTGTGTTTTTTATTCCATTTAATTTAATATATCATTTAGTTAGCAAAGAATAATTTAAAATGTTTACGCATATCAAAAAAAATTGATTTACATGAGTTCATTTCAGGAAGAAAGAGTGAGGGAGAAAGGAACAATATGAAACAAAAAAGCAATTTCCTTCTGTAGTGTACTTACGTAATGAAATTGCATAGCAGGAATACTGCCACCTTTTGTTAGCGCAAGTAATATGCAAAAAATAAGAGTTACCTATATTTATTCCTTCATTGGAATTAAACAAAAGTCATTTGTAGCGTGTCGTCGTCACAAAGTCGTATAAATATTTGTGAATGCGTACTTTGTATATGAATAAGAGTATCACATGACATTCCATTCAACTTGCCTTTCTCGCGAGAACACGACAGTATTAACAAACGTAAATTGAATTATATTTTGCTCATAGCAGGTCCATAATAGAAAATTACGCTTTGACGGGCATGCACATGTAACAATAAAAAATCATATGACAAAATGCGTATAATATGTGAAAATACGCTCAATGATTTAAGAACCATAGGATCAAAATGTGAAATTCTGCACAATATATATTTTATGTACTTGCTGCTCTGCTCGATTTGCATTGTGCAAAAAAATATTGTAAAATTGCCTCGTAAAAACGTACTTGAGAATATAAAGCCACGTTGTTGTTGGATAGATGATAGGACTGTGTAGCTAAACGTTGGGAGAATACTCATGTGACAATGTAACCTGTACTTGTTAATCATATATAGTAAAACAAGCAACCACTGACTGTAATTATTTACGTTCCACACAGTATGCTACAAACTACACACAAATAATATGTCGATGTTTCGCTGGAAAATGCAAATAAAATGAAATAGAACATAAGGTAGACTTATGTATGTATATTTATATTTAATGTGTTGCGGGATTCTTTTGTTACGTTAAGTTGTAACCAGCAATCCGAACTATATTGGATTGTAATAAATTTTCGTGAAAGCACACGTAGTTTTTCATAACCTGTGGGACCCAAAATGCGCCTCAATAAGCCACGTGTCTTTTTATCAAAAATAATGAAATATGATGATGTATGAGGTAAGTTCTCGGAAGTTTTTTTTTACCTCCTGCGTACTATCGTAAAATCCTGTTTGATCTTCCAAACCTCAGCGGTTCTCACTCAGTTGTGGTGGAGCGGATTCCGGATGCTGTGGACTTACAAAGCTGTACAAATTAAATTAACGGTTGATGGCAGGAAATCGTTGAATAAAGTTTTGATGCATTTAGTCCATGTCAAAAACATGCTTCATAATAACTTACCTAGTCTTGGCCAAAATCAGCACATACATATGCATATATACCCATCGGATGTCATATACCCAAACAGAAAGATCAAAAGGAAAAATATATATACCTTCCTTTGTACATACAGTCAATACGTCGCGATTTATAGAAGCGATTATCTGATTATATATATTAAGTGCCTATTTGCTGTAATCGGTTATTTTTATTATTGATTATTTACATTCTACATGAGGTATAAATGAGCTGACATACTCAATTTTAAAAATAAGTCTACACAAATATTTAATCTAATACTGGAATCATTTTGTACATTGAGAGGTTATAATCTCAATCTGTACAGTATTGAAAAAATTACAACGTGTGAACAAAGCGTAAATTTTTTAAGTTGTCCTGAGTCCACTGCTATCTGCGTCATCGTTCTCCGTGGCATTAATACTTACATCCAGCTCGCATATAGCTCATCTCGCTCATCCGTCCGTCATCCTTTGTAGTAGTAGCGTTATAAAGTATGCATATGGGTATAAACCTTGCAGTACCTATTACCCATGCAATGATGCAATGTGCCTATGCCTGTGTGGCATTTTTCAACTATTCATGATGATATGATGGCTGATGATGACTAATATTACATTTTCTAAGACCATTAAACCAGAACACATATTGCTTTCAGATATGTCTCCTCTGAGCTCTAGTAATATTATATTATTAGGTTTCTCTTATGACATTTAACTTTAAAACTGTAACCTTCTCGTAGAAGAATAGGTCTTTGTTCTTCTCTTGTGAGTTTCCACATAAGCAACAAATTATCATTTACTTATTGTCTCTAATATCAATATATATGACCGTCGTAATCTAGTTAGTTGATGACAATAACAGAAAAATATTATCACCGTCATACAAGCAACTACTACGACACCGTGATGATGACTATGACTAATACTTTTAATTTGTTTTGCACTTTATTAAGCTGTAGTGTATTATCCTATACTATTGTCTCAAAATTTGTAACTCAAAATACGTTGTTGTGATCTATAACAGAACTCGTACATGCAGTACTGTTATGTTTAGTTGTAATACCTTTCAAAGCAATTAAAATCAACGGTCTATATACGTAGTACGTACTGTGTATTATATTTTGATTTTGGATGTTGGACATCGGAATCCTGTCTTTAAAATTAGAAATTAGATTACAGAGCGATATTGTCTTCCGTGCAGGCAACATTTCGATTGCTGCTAAACTGTCAGAGTTCAGCAGCATTAGCACTTAGAACTCATTTGTCATTAGACGAACGAGTCATTGCTTTTCGACTTTCTACGTAAAACTACACAATTTCGTTGGATTCATCAGTTGATAATTTTCTTCACACGGTCTGAAATAACAAATTACCTATATAATTTGTCACTTGTTCGTTAAAAACAAAATTATATCGGTATAAAGAGAATAAAAGTTCCCTAACTCATTCCAAGCTCTTTCACATAAGTTTCACGTAAGTTGATAAAACTAATAATCAAATATGCATATTTGAATAATAGTGATGTGTACGTTCATTATTTATATTCTACATAGAATATCATCTTTAAAACAAGAAGTGCTACAATCTTTCCCCCGCGAAACAATACTGAAAATGAGGGTCATTAATCTTGTGTACGATCCTAATGTGTTCAAATTTTACAGCGTTAAATTTCTGGCTCAGGCTCAGAGTGATTCAATTGTCGTCAGAAACGGAGAAATCAAAATTTTCGGGTTGGACGACGCTACATCTGCCTTGTTGCAGACAGAATTTGAGGAACTGCTACCTTGCAGCCCTACAGCATCATCATCTTCTGAAGTGAACTCTACCGTGTTGCGTTCTTCATACGGGTATGACGATATAGAAGTGGAGGAAGCATTAGCAAAAGTTACCTCCTATCTCAATGCCCTTGACCAACAAGAATTCACAGTCGTTTCTGCCTTCAAGGATGAGTTCCCTACACCGGATTCAGTAGAGTCCAAAGGACATTACAAAGTTTATATTTGGACTATGCAAAAATAGTCAACGTGAGTTGAGAAAGTGTTTATGTTACAGAAATACAGTAACGAGTTAACGAGTATCATTTTCTACAAAAATTATAATTTTATGGCTAGCCTGTTACATTTTTTCTCTTTTCGCTGAAAATCGCTATAATATACATAAATGCAGATGTACAAAATTACAAAATTGTCCCGAGGCCGACCTTAATATAATTTTATATTTTGTTTTCACCAGAAAAATTTTGTTCTGTGTACCATACGTACACTATTTATCCATTATTATAATAAAATGTAACTTTTTTGTAAATGAAAGTCAAGGTTTTATACAGGAATTATTCGTAGATGTGATACAAACCTGAACTGTGGGAACTTTTCCTGACTCTGAAAATACATTCCCACGTTTTACATCACACACCATCATGTCATGTCTATAAAACCGTGCTCAAAACACCCCGTGCCTTTACTTCAACCTTTCTGTAACCAAGTAACGTGAGACAAAGACTAGTAAGGCAGTTTGGATACTTTTCCGTCAGCGTACAGTTGCTTTCACTATCACTACTTTAGTCGTTTACTCTTCGTGTATTATTTATTTATTATACAACCTAGCCTCCATTTTCATGCAGCCTTTTCCCAAAGCTGTTACAACAAACTTTCTACTTTGATGCGTTTCAAGACAACTCGCTAACTGATATCAAGCATAGCTTACTGTTACGGAGACACATATATAGGTAGCGGAATATTTACCAACGACAACGACCGTACGGCTATGCAGAAAGGTAAGGAAAATATGACAATAGGAAAAGTCCAATCACCATACAGTTAGACCTAGACCGTGCCTATATCAAACATCCTTGAGCTCAAATCTGTATTTCCCATCCTCCCTACTAATTGTTCCATCTATCATTCATACATCATTCCCTGTGACGACTGACGACTTGCCAAATATTACGCCTCTTTTGTAAACAATTATTATTATCCATGATCATAAATACATACATCCAATATAAAGGACAACTATACAGCGGAAAAGTACGCATATCAACAAAGAAGGCTGCACGGTTGCAGAGGACAAAACTATAACTCTTCTTGGACAACATGCTGGCATTGGCAAACGAGCAGTACAATACTACGCAGATGTACAAATACACACAACGGTACATTGTCGGCGTAAGGAATTTCCGTTATGTATCTCGAGTTACTCGGTTCTATATATTTAGTTAGTCACAAGGAAATCAGCAAACAGCAACACCGAGAAAGAGCCATCCAACATCAGAGAAAGGAGAGTTTTTTGATCAGTTGGTTTCTCCCATATGTAACATACTATAAAAGTTGGTAAGTAGGTTATTCTTTTGTATTGTCTTGTCTTACCTACATGCACGGCTTTGTAAACACAACACTATTATATGTATATAATATGGCTCACTATTGTGAAACTTGATAACACGAGAATATGACAACTCCAATTCAAGTTGTAATTTCCGAAAGGTATAACTGATACTGACAACAGGTTTGTGTTGTTGGTTGTGAAAGATATTGTTATAGTGGGCCATCCTTTGGGTGATGATGATGAAGATTGTATGGAAGCTTACGGTTTCACCAGGAACAAAAGATTTTTCAGGCAAACAAGTACTTTACCTGTTTCTTTTTAGCTTTGGGTAGAGTGACTTATTTAACCTGGGGATCGTTTCTATCTCTTGGAAAATAACCGGGTAGCCGTTAACAGTGACAGTGACACGCAACATTCTGACAGAACGGAGAATTTGACAACTTTAAAGTTTTTGGAGCGATTAGCATTGTTCAAAATGCCTCTTTCCACAGTGGTGTAAGTTTTACTAAATGCTACATTGTTGCTTTACCTCCATTTTTGGTGAAAGTTATGCTTTTATAGTCACTATAGTTACATACTTACTAACTGTTAATATGTAAACCAAGAAAAAAACCGGGGAGGTTGGGGTTTACATAAACAATGCATAGTTTCCCGGGGTTACATATAGCTGGCTTATATTACTTCAAGTGTTTCTGGTTTATGTACACAGGTTGAGTTACGAAATTTACGAAGGCAGTCTAGGAACTTGTGGTTCGCTGCCCCTATTATCTTGGACAGTTCATATTAATGGGCTGAGATCTCGATACAGGGCTGGAATGCAAAAGTTTTATCCGGAGTTAAAAGAAACTATGGGGAACTCGTTGTCATACTCTCATGGACCAAATGGAACCCTACCAGAAATGATGGCGATTCTTACCACTTACTTGAATTGGTTGGATGGAGAAGGTTTCAAAGTGATGGGTTGCTCCATGGACAGCTCAACATATCACGGCGGTGTTACAAAAACACAAATATATACGCTGCAAATGCCAGACATGGCGGTATCTTAAACTATCGTTGCGATCATTATAAATAAAAGTGCCATATTCCTTCAAAATCTTGTAACCTATCCAGTAGTCCAAAATTATGCTGTGACGCAGAAATGCTGAAATCTTACCAGTTCAAAACACGTACATGAATTTAATATATCATACCCACTTTCATTAGATGCATTAGCCATAATCGAATATCCTTTGAGCTACACACATTGATAAAAAAGTATAACTAAAATGTAATGTATGTGCAAATTATGAATGAATACCTGCCAAGAACCTACTTGACGTAAGACAACGAACCAATGTTATATTATTTGTCACCTATCAATGTGACTGTCGCCTATCACTGCACTATCTATTTTGAGGCTCAACATAAATAATATGAGCATGATGATAATATATATCTGTATTTTAATCACATGTAAAAATTATTATTATTCTTGCTTTTATTAAGCAAAAACAATTAAGATGAGAATTGAAACATTCCAGGTTCATTTACTGTAAAAATTCATCAATAAAACCGATATTATCGTAATTTGTACTTTTCACACATACGGCAGTATTCTAAAGGAGCGTGTGGGAAATTAAGATGTATGTTTTTGTGTGGTGACTGGTGAGGCGGTGGTGGGTACAGCTTTTGGTTGGTTGTTGGTTCAAGTTTGTCTGTTTGTTATTGGTGCAATAATAATAATGAATAAATAATTAATTTACGTAAAAATGTATTCAATACTCATTAATTAATTAGATACATATATTTTTATGTGTCCATTTTCTCTACTTGAATTGACATCAATAATAAACATTTTAAAGTTTTCTTTATAAATTAAAGCATTTCAGTTTCTCTTCGTGATCTGGTAAAAGGTTCAGTTCAAATATATACTCGCATAAACTTTTGAAATTGCTATGAAATTATTGACAACAATAATCACAATCACTCTCATTTACTGTCTTAATACAAGCAAGTGAGTTTGTCGACTTGTTTTAAGCACATAAATATTTTATGATTTTTTAGATTATCGTTTTTCAAATGCATTGGCTCCACAAACACATTTCATTAAATTAACTAACTTTAGTACATAAGCCCTTTTGACCAAACTTGTTGAAAGCTTTCTCTCAGCAAGAGTGTAATACTCCATAAGCGGGATTAATTTTATGACAGACTTTGCCATGTCTCATAAAATCGTTTGTTAGGATTTTATCTCTTCGTCATTTATCCTCAATTTATTAGCACAATTTTACTCGTGCATGTCGAATATTTTCAGGTTTGCTTGTCATATTGGTTGTGAATTTATAATTTGTGAACCACAAGTTATGGTAGTGCGGTGGTGTGTAAAGCACGGATGATAGCCGGTGAATATATGTACATATGGATGAACCTATATGTATTTAAGCATTAGGAATTACACACTTTCTTCGTTTCTCTCATCTTCCCCGTGTGGTAGCGAAGCACACTAATCAGGTTTTTGCTCAGAGGTCAGCAGATTTGTCAACTTGAAGTGTTATATTTTTCTCCTCATTCTATGATTACTTTTACACATGATAGTGAACTGATTGACCNTATGATTACCTTTACACACATGATAGTGAACTGATTGACCATGAACATGTTTTCCATTTACCTACCTACCTACATTGTCTTTTATGACGTTGTTGTGAAGTGTATATAGTGATACCAGTTAAAGCTTAACCATAACACATATATTTATTATGGATGCTTAGGATAAGAAGGACACATGAATTTCTCTTTTTTCATTTTTACAGATACACGCACACAACAACCAAATATACCAAAAAGGACAACTAACGGTACTGTAATGTGACGCTCGACGATGAGATTGATCTGGCAGTTTTTCTAATTTATAATGTGTTGTGTAACGATTAGCCAACAGATCTAAGGTATTTTGCAGCAGAATTTCTGCTGTGTGTGTGTAACTATGTTATATGTTATTCACACCGCTTCGCCACTATACTGCTGCGGCTACCCAGATCTCATATCCTGTAATGACAACCAATAAATATGATTATATAGTTGAAATTTACTTTAGTAAGAAACATTACGTGCAGCAGGATTGTTACAAAAAAAATTATTCGTGCCTAACGAGATACAAGTTTTGCTATTTCAACCTTTCATTCGCTGGTTGTGAGCGGTTGAAGACTTTCAGTTTTGTTTTTGGGGTTTTCAACAATTTATTCAACAAATTACAACACGATGGTATTTTTGCTACCTCTAGTGTCATTGATATCTACCGCGTTTATTTGTCTAGACTTTGGAGCATCAGCATGCGATTTAATACCAGGAGGAAACCCCGGCGATTCTTGCCTTGAGTTGAGATCTGTACCTTACATTCGCAGTGGGTCCTCATCATTTGGTCCATTCATTGAAGGTGCGAGTGTGAATCCAAATGGTGATATATTCGCCGTTAATTATGGGGAACCTACCACACAAAATCAATTGGGTCAGGTGTTCCCTAAGCAACGACTATTTTACGCTGATGAACTTCGTACGTCCCTTCTCAACGGAATCCGTTTTATAAACGCATCCGTCGCGTATGTCGCCGATGCTGTGAACCATCGCGTGCTCCAATTGAACCTGGTGTCTCAGGGAGGTGATACAGTGGTCACAGGCTCTAGCATCTTTTGTGCCAACCAGCAAATGCTCCAACCGAATGATATAACGTTGTCCCTGAAAACAGGAACAGTTATAACGTCAGGAATGAGATGGATAGCGGATACGGACAACACACACGGGGATATTTGGGCCTGTTTACCAAATGGAGAAGTAAACAAGTTGGAGGTGATGGGAAGAACAAACGGCATTGATCTGTCTCCAGATGAAAACATTTTGTACGTGTCTGAGAGCTATAACAGGGCTGGGGTGCCGTACATCCAAAAGATTTGGAAATACAACATCAATGCACAACAAGGAACCATCAGCGGAAAAACATTATTTGCTGATTTTGCGGCCATAGATGGTAGTGTTCAGACAGACATTGACGGAATGAAGACGGACACACGAGGCTACTTATTTGTTACAAGACATGGTGGCTCTCAAGTTGTTGTTTTTTCACCTGCTGGTCAGCTCGTTGGAAAAATCGCATTGAATTTTCCAAATCCTACCAACATAGAATTTGGCGGTCCCACAGGAACTACTTTGTTTGTTGTCGGGAAATGCAGCGATAGTGACAAAGGCTGCATTGATACAATTGAAATGGCTCATCCTGGAAGAACATGGAGCCTACTTCAACAAACCCATCATCATTGAATGTACTGCGATTTTGCTTCAAATGTTAAACGATAATTACAGATGTTATAATACATCCTGAATCAATAAAGCAATTTATAAAACTTCTCCTGACCTGCGTTGGACATGCTATGATATGCTGTCTTTTGAACATTATGTCATTTTTTGTATTAATTGTCTTGTACCACGTCGTAGTATCCTAGTAACACAGACAGAGCTGCAAAAGTACCATACTAAAACTCTAGTGATGCTTACTCTTCAAAACTATGCCTAAAAATATATATGGAAATTTGCGTAAAACTTTTCATTGCTTTTTACGATAAGTTGTTTAGTACCTATATGTAAATACTGTGCACTACCGCATTTGCT
>JAHZNB010005584.1:0-10192 GCA_027744295.1 Callyntrura guangdongensis
CATGTCCGCTGGACTTTCTTTTGGTGGACTACTTTATTCAGTTGCCGTGACCCATCATTGAATTAAATACCGATTTCTTAAAAACCACAGCGGGTAGTGCAGCTGTATTTGCAAGATTAAAATGTATGGTTTTGGGGTCTGGAAAAGTTTTGTCGACAGATTTTTTTCTACGTAGCACTGACAAGCATATCCCAACGGTTCAAATTGTTTAAAAACAGAAGTTGCACATCACGAAAAGGAATCATAGCAAATGCTACGACATATATCTTCGAATTTTCAATACACCAAATCCTACATCGAAGGTCGCGAAACACAAATGACAAATACACGACATGGGACATGTTGCTTTTTGCCACCGTACTTGTAACATTTCTGCGGTCTTGTCTGGAACCTTTTCTTTTCTGGATTACATCCGTAGAAGGAAGTGTAACTCTGAAGAACATGTGAAAATACGTAAAAAACGAAACTTTATGTCGTTGACAAAAAGGTTACACCATATTGCTTCAGAAGCAGTACATGCTTGAAATAACTGAAAGCTATGGATCTCCTCTATCCGCAGGTATGCCACATAGGTTCCACAATAAATTTCATGACGAGATAAGCGATGTCTAAGAGAGAGAGTCACAACATTCCGAGCATCCTACGTGTTCAAGGATTTTTAGAATTAAGTTCTCGTTCGTTATCCGATTTTTTTGTCTCCGTTAATTTCCAATTTCCACTGGTGACTGACTGGTTAATTATAAAATAATTATCTACCATATGTTAGTTATGAACACACGTAATAATATAGCTCTATTATTATATTGCTGTTATGTTCGTTAAAATGTTGACATTATGAAAACAGCCAAAAATTGATGAGGTTTTTCCATAGAATAAAAATGGGACTAATATTTTTTGCATAATATGAAGCTTTTGTTTTATCTCTACAAACTAAACGTCTCAAGTCATTTTGTCAATCGGCTGGGCATATTATACTGATCATTTTCACCTTTAATACATCGTTTAGCTTAATCACATTTTGATGATGCTGGAGTAATTAGAATATGGCATTAAGAGATATAATGAGAAATGTCGTAAACAATCTAGGTAGATACCAGCTGTAGGCAGAGAAATGTCAACTCCGTCCTAATGATATATACACCATGATCAATTATTATAGACTCCAAGCTACAAGTTTCGCACTTTTTCAATATCCGTAATAAGTTCACATTATTAAAAAAATATTCGAAAGAAATTACAAATTATAAAATGTGCAGATATGCCATTCAAGCAATTAAAAAGTTTTAAAATTGCCCGTGATCAAGTGTTATGAATTCTAGAGAAAATTCTGTACTTATCATACAACTAACCGTGAAACAGTTGATCATAGAGTTGGCCAATGCTAGAATCGAAATAAAAATAAAAAAGTTGTGTGAACTCAAGATAAGGGCGTGGAAACTGGGAAGTCGTGTAGAGTGCAGGCATTTCTAACCTTAATGTATTTCTGCAATGTTGAAGTTGGTCATAACAGGGGGATTTACTCCCTTCTCCTCCATCTTTTACGTTAAATGCATACTAAAAACTACAGGAGACAATCAGCAGCCACCTAGCCTATACATTATACATATGTTGGTCACAGTGTATAGTTGTTGAAAATCTAACGATAAGAAAAGAAAAATACGAAAACGGAATATTAAAGTTGGTTCTGAAATGCTTAAAACGTTATCCAGAAATGGCAATGACCGGCATGGCCGCATACGAATAAACAGCACTGAATACTCTCGAACTTAAGCCTATAGTCCGTATGCTTTCCCGCATAAACATAAGACTTACGGCCATAAATTGCTAGCGCCATTGATGGCAAAACAAAAAATATCCAAAGTAATTGATTACTTTGGATATTTTGGTTTTTAAATTTAGTTAGTTTGAACAACAAAATGGATGGCGAGGAGCAGTTACTCGCGGTAGTAATCTATGGTGCACGTTGTATATGCTTACTGCCATTTTCATTGTAAGCAAACGCAATGCCTTAATGAAGACATAAATGTGTGTAGTGTTTATCTCCACTGCAGCGTATTTACATACCCAATGGCGCAGCATGTACAAATATCTTTTTAGCTTATCTGACTTATATAATTGATTCCTGCAAGGTTTGACCAATCAATTGAATTCAGACCGACTGTTTTTGAAGTTCATTACTTTTAATCATGTTCTATGACCAAACATTGTGTGATGGAAATGTCTGCAATAAAGATGCATTATTAATTAGTATTGATATTGGCGCACGATTTTAACTTTTAAATCTCATTTACATATGTAAAACAATTTCAGAGTTCAGCAACACGTAAAAAAGAAACTTGTCACAATCCTGCATATATGGACATTCTGCTTGGAATTCCCAATACAAAATGAATTAATTCAGACAGAGCTGTATGTAGATAATTATTTCTTAAGTCCGGTATTCAGTGTCTGGACAAAAGAAACCAAAATTTTGTATGATTTTATTTACATATTTTAACCTTATAATAATATAAGTCACATTCATACAATAGCTAAAATCACTGAAGTAAAAAGGTTTTGGAATTGAATAAAATTACAACGTAATATAGCAAAGTAACGAAGTAATCACTTGATTTGTGATGTACCCTTCCTTCAGAGTTCAGACCTCTCACCAACTCCACACGGAACCTGTAATGGATTTAAAGAAAACGTAACTTCAAAATTTTTGACCGTTACTGGGTTACCACTGTGTTACCTTAGAAGACATTTGGGCGCCACCTGAAAACGCCAAATTCCCTACCGATATAGCTTATGGCATAAGGAACGGATTGGTGAAAACAGAATTTCAAAATTCAAAACCGTTTCGAGTTATCGTCTGGACGGACAGACATACAACGTGATTTTATTAACTGCCTTCGTCACTTGATAATGAAAATATAAAATCATTATAGTAAGTCGACAGCACGCCCCATGTCAAGCTTTGGTGAGCTATGAAACACGTCCAGCAGCATTTTGCTTTCGTACTTTCATACATCCACGTCTTAAACTACATCCGTGTGATCCGTACTTCCCCGCACCTCTGACTGGAGATAGTCCTCGCGTCCATCTTATGTATACCACTGATCTAATACTTAGCCAATCGCTGTCAAACGGAAACATAATTTTAAAATTGCTTCTGCATAAAATTTATCCAGAAACGGCCTAACATTGTATGTTCCCAAACAAGTTGGTCGTAATAAATACATGGGTAGGATTTATATCCACTAAAATTGTTTTACATTTTAAATGGACAGAATTGACTAGTTGACTTGGAAGCCGATTGATTGTAAACTGATAAATGCATACCACACATAAAAATTATCAATAGCTTTAACATGAATATGAGTTTGGTTGGATTGTACATATGTATAATATACATGTAATTAAAAATCGATTTGAAGAAACGGTATTTAATACACATGTATACGTGTTTTTGTAAACTACCTCAACCATTACATAAACACTGCATTCTTTACTTTTTATCATTTATAACATATCAGTTGTTGCATATGTCACGTCAAATCAGTCAGTCAGATGTACGTCGTTCACAAAAATTAGCTTCGTGGTTTCATTTTACTGACAAAGCATTACTTCTTGTACGTCAGTTACTTTATGGAATTGGTCGTAGTCAGACGATTTTAATAGAGCAATTAACTGATCTCTCCAAAACACATGTTTAGTATCTAATCAACTTAAAGAGTGATTTGCAAATGACACTTGCAGTAACAATCATAATATACATATTTCCTTCATGTGTGACAAGTATCAACATTTGACTCTGTAAATTCGTCTCGTTAGACGTCTTAACAACCTCCTCCTGTAAGGCAAGCAAACTGAGAGAACAACGCCACTCTGAAAAAGCTTGTACTCTGAAACAACGAGAGGAGTTAGTGGGACTCTGCATTCTTTTGCAACGCGCAGCAAGGGCGACCTTGAAGTTATTTTTACATTTTCCGCAAAATAGCACAATTCGGAACACCGAAAAGGATCGAGGCAAACAATGTTGCGTACACTCCGTAAACTTCTTAACACGGATATCGCTCAGATGTCACCTGGGAAACGAGCTAAGGCCACCATGGCTAAACCGGCTCCCGTATTAGGCTCCGTCTCAAGTCAGCAAGTTTTTGATAGAGAAGATAAATACGGCGCACATAATTATCATCCACTTCCCGTTGCATTATGTCGAGGAAAAGGTGACACATTATTAATTAATAGCAGTAATTTTATAAAATAGAAATTAGCATTGAGATATTTTTTAGCACGTCAGTTCGTGCTATTACTTGTTTGTACCTATCTTTTTTGGGAGTGCCTAATGTTAAATGATTAAATTTGCAAGTGGAATGAGAACTAGAGAACTTGCTAATCAAATCGTGACTAAATGCAAACTACTGTTTTTCAGGTGTGTACGTGTGGGACGTAGAAGGTCGAAGGTATTACGACTTTCTTAGTGCGTACTCGGCAGTTAATCAAGGACATTGTCATCCAAAAATTCTGGATGCGTTAAAAGACCAAGCCGACGTGTTGACGTTGACGTCTCGTGCGTTTTATTCCGATGTTTTGGGAGAGTACGAAGAGTACGTTACAAAGCTTTTTGGTTATGATAAAGTTCTTCCCATGAATACAGGTATGTGATTTACAAGTTGTATGACAATTGTGACATTTACACAAGTCAGCATGACAAAAAAATCTCTCCTCGGGCACTTTAAGAAAATAATAAAATTATCTGGTAAGGTGATATTTATTTGCATACTTCATAATTCACTGTATCCTTGTAAATTTCTACTACGCTACTGGGGTCAAATTTTTGCTCGCGCACTTGTTACGCAGAGATTATTTTTGATTAATTACAAGTGAAAACGCTGCTATTATCCCTACTAAACGGAACAAAATACATCAACGTTTCTACTTTTATCAAAACTTACGTGCGCATGTTATTATCCGTAGCCGTACAACTGTCGCCAAGCTCCATATAATTTAACTCATGAGCGTTATTACTTTCTAATTGTCACGTGAGACAGTCTCAGCATACATAAAAAGTTGACTAACTACATGTTTACTATTTAAAAGGGAATTTCATTACACTATTTAGTATGTAGTGTGTAGGTACGTTGGATCTTGTTTTAAGTATATTACGTCACAGATATGATACATTTAACACGTCAACGGATTTTTGTCGTCAAAAGATTATACATACCACAATTATGCAACGATGTCTTGGTCTTGATGCTATCAATCAAGTGTGAATAAGGTCATGACAACTGCCAAAGTTTTCCACGTCTTTCCATAATTTAATAGGTAGATAAATATTATGCAAGTTGAAAATAGCAGATGATAGATAAGCGAGGATGAGGGTATCAAATGTCTTATGTAGATAAAAAATGAAACCCATGAGGTTAACTCAATTCTTACGGCAACTGATATGAAGTTTTACTGTATCGTTGAAGTATGAAAACATTCCATAAAGTTTAATGCGGTGATTATAATTTAACTTTTGATTGATAATATTTTATATTTAAGGAAGCAACAAAGGATCCCACAGTATGTGCATTTATGGTGGAGCCAATCCAAGGTGAGGCTGGAGTCAACGTGCCGAATTCTGGTTATCTGAAAGGCGTTCGAGAAATTTGTACAAATAATAATGTCTTATTTATCGCGGATGAGGTTCAAACTGGCCTTGCCAGAACAGGGAGAAGATTAGCTTGTGATCATGAAAATGTTCGACCTGACATTCTGATACTAGGGAAAGCCTTGTCGGGCGGAGTGCTGCCGGTAAAAAGCATATGCAAAAATATCTACTATTAGCATGATAATGCCATGTTAGATCATGTTTATGGTTTTAAACATTACAAAATTGTGTTTTCGAATTGGTTGATTAAGAAATGTTCGTGCCAATACCTACCTATCTACAACAAGCAAGTACATAAATAACTTTGCCTTCTTTCAGGTCTCCGCCGTTCTCGCTGATGACTCTATTATGCTTTGCATCAAACCAGGAGAGCACGGTTCAACTTATGGTGGCAATCCTTTGGCTTGCAAAGTGGCGTTGGCTGCGCTAGAAGTAATGGAGGAAGAGAAACTTGCAGAAAATGCTCAAACTTTGGGAGAAATTTTGCGCAAAGAGTTGGGTGAATTGCCCTCTCAGATCGTGCGTCTTGTTCGTGGCAAGGGACTCCTTAATGCCATTGTTATTAACCCAGGTAATGTATTAAAGATCAGACGTTTGACTCGCCCATTAGCATAAAATGTCATGACGAGATTTATTGGTAAATGGGTGGATTAATGAATAGAAATGAAGCCAAAATTACCACTTTGTCACAATATTCATTATGTAAAATGTGAAACCTGTGTAAATTGTCGTTTTCTCTTGTTTATTTTTCTAAAATTCTAATGTTGTGTATTTTTTGTTGCTTTTCACACCACAGAGTACGACGCTTGGGATGTGTGCGTTCGATTAAAAGAAAATGGACTTTTGGCAAAGCCTACACACGGCGATATTATTCGTTTGGCGCCACCACTTGTTATCAACGAAACTCAGTTGAAAGAGTCCATTCAAATCATTCGGGACACGTTAAATTCACTCGCTCACTAGAAACAATCAACAATACAACAGCCCTACATAAAAGACATTTGACGGGATAGATAGGATCAATACTGTTGCATGAATTGTTGTTTATTCGCAGCATTACCAAATTGACATGCGAGTATACTTTTGAATTGTTCGTCGTACCTTTGATGTACATTGTATAATTTCTAAATGTTAGACATATTTTGATCTATTTGTTTTATTGTTTGATTCGATAATCATACACACGATAATCGTTTTGCTTACTGATTGCAGAATTTTTAATTTACATATAATCTTAAAATCTTAGTTTTATCATTCCGTTTCTTTTTATAATTCTCCCCTTTAAATGTAGGTGATTGTGATTAATAATGAATAGGTGACTGTAACAGTTGGTTATTATCATCGAAATTTCATTTATTTTTCATTTATAATGTTTCCAAAAATTAACCTAATGTTGCAAGTAATAAATGTAATATATCGATATATATTTGGCGGAATACGTATGTAAAGCCCATCAAAACATACTTTTTGATTGTCTCAGAACGAACAATGTTTAAGTGCTTTTATTTATTACCATTTATAATATTCTTATCTTAATATCTTCAAGAATGATACTCCCATCTACCATTTCCTTCTAAACAGGTAATGGGTTCAGTACCTTTGACCTTACACAAATTATTATTTCTAAAAAAAGTAGCCTATATTCGACTAGGGTATAAGGAACGAATAAAATTTGGACGGTTATAATCGTGTTTATCTGACTGAAACTTTTTTGATATGTACAAACTTCCTACTGATCGATCGTTATATCCTTATCACCTTAATAGTTTTATCTTCCACTATTAGAATAAAGTAGCATTGGGATTTAAAGGAAGGAATTTGGTTACAAAAACTACATGTATTGATATGTCACTGGTTAAAAGTTTTGTTTTCTTTTTATGTGTAAGTATGCTACTCTATAACGACTTGGCCCTACACACTATAACCCTTGAAACCTCTGATTGATAATACGTTCATTGTTCACAATAAATTATGAAACTCCCGACATCACTACGATGAACAGCTGCATTATAGTTTTGATTGTTAGCGTTTTTCTATGAGCATTTATATTTTGGTACAGCAACTAAAGTTGTAATTTAGACGAACCCTATCGCATTCGTATTTATATTATGTATATCAGTTAAGGATGTAAAGTAAGGATATATAAAAGTAGAGTTGAACTGTCATATTCTGTACAAAAAAGTGTATGACTATATAATTTAAGCATCTGTTGAGGTTGTACTTTGGCTTTTTTCTTTGTCACTTTCACTAGCATCACTACTCTCTAGCTCAGAAATAACTTTATCCACACTATCCACAGGATTTTCTGATTCCAATTTGCCAAGTACCTGAAAAATGTTGGAAACAATGGTTTCAATTACAACTAGTATTATGTTCAAGTAAGTATATCAATAAGAACTTTATGGAAGGTGCAACTTACATCTTCGATTTGCTTTTCGATACAAGCATCCGGAGGGATTTCGTTTCCACTCGCGTCTTTTTTCGCTCTTTCCAGAATTGTGGCTTGCACAGCAGCTTGATATAATGCACGACGTATTCGAAGAATAATTACATCTCCGGTAGCCTTTACTGAGTAATCTGGCACAAAGTTACAGTCTCCATCTAACATAGCGAGATGACAGAAACGATTTTATACTTCACATCCGATTAACGAAATCACAATAATAATGAAATAACCAACTTACTAAGCATCAATGCGGGAACTGCGAAATACGTAAAAGGTCCTGCCTCGTACTGTAAACCTTCCTTTCCAACTGTTACCTCCACACGTCCTTCCAGTATCAAAGTAAAAGAGTCCGTGGGTTTATTCTATTTATGTTAAAATAATATAAGTGTATACAGAAAAATAAATTGGTTATTAGTCTCACTACGTCCTTCTTTGGTTAACACGAGTAATTATATCCAACTTACGAGTTCGTATAGAAAGCAAGGTTTAAGATCTTTAGTTCCTCGAATTTTAAATAACACATTCTTCTTTAGAATCTTATGAAGAACACCTTCTGAAATGTAGTTTCCTCTGAATGGCTCTACACCTGTTAATTGTTACAAATAAATTAAAACCGAAATGGGCAGTTCACATAGAGAAGCTTCATATTATCTACTTTTAAAATTACCTGTACTCAAATATTGAAAAGCCGCAAGGGCTAGTTGCGGGGATATGTAAATGGTTTTTTGACTATTCCTAATTTCCACAAATTTTGAAAAGTCTTTGTGATGGTTTTGCTTTGCCCGTTTTTTATTCCTGTTGTCAGTCCATACGTCGGTTTCATCGACAATCTCCGCTTGAATAAGTTCTTCTATGACATCTTCCAAGGTGACCAGACCAACGGTTTCACAAAATGGATCCCGTTCGGTACTTGCTGCATTGATCTTTTGAACAAATGCCATGTGCCCACGTTGAGCTGCATTTTATAGAAAAAACAGATATTAACAATTATTGACTGATAATCACCCATCCCGTAAATAAAATCAAGCAGTAGATATATAGCTTTGATTAGTGTGACGTCTCACATTCTTTGAATTCCTTGAAAACTACATCCAGGGTGGTATCCGAAAACACGTAAAAGCATGGATTATTGTAAAACTGGGCCAGCGTTTTCAATGGAATTTTGTCGTCAGGATCGACAAAAACTAAATCCTTAGTGAATAAAATCGAGACAATGTTTCTACGTTCACCATCGTATATGGGAACTCTTGAGTAACCTATAAAAATCATTGAATTATTTTCTCAAATTTGGACAAAGCAGTAGTAAATGAAGTAATTGTGATAAAATTCCAGTAATACTTTCAATCACAGTTTACCTTGTTTCCTGATTTCGTTTAACGTTTCAAAATCAAGTTGCCCATCCAGATGAAGCATAAAAATATCTTCCAGTCTTGTCATGATGTGCTCAACGGTTTTCTTTCTTAGTTCTAGTGCACCAGAGATTATATTGACTTCGTCAGCTTCTAAATCATTGTGTTCTATAGTTATCTGTAACCGGCGGTATATATTCATTAATAATCCCATAAAAATTTCAGCATTAAGTAACCTTGTCGGTTGTTAAATCAGGAATTAGTCCATTAGGGTAATAGTAAAGTTATTACTACGATCCCAAATATTTGTATTTGTATTTTGTCATGTTCGTGAAATCGTGAGTGTATTTATACGAAAGGACAACATAAATCGGTACAAGTTCAACTGCACACACATTCTTGCATGATTTTATCGTTACTTGTTCAAGAAATTTAAAAAACATTGCATAAGTATATTTTTATCCATTTAAGGTTAATAATGTATTTGTTTTAAACAGAATAATATTATTGTAACCATGTTTACTTTTGGAACCTCGTGCCACTGCTTGGACTTTAAAATATTTATGGAATTACTTTAAATTTGGTTTGGTAATTTGTGAGAAAACGATACTTTTGTTAACGCTATCGCGAGAATGAGAGCTGCTTCATTCATCCCAAAATCAACAAAACAGTTGGTTTATATTACGTATCAAGACTACATATGCCGGCGATAAAATGAAAATACTCTTAATTTACGAACTCGACGTTTAATTT
>JAHZNB010005585.1:0-10840 GCA_027744295.1 Callyntrura guangdongensis
CGACAACTTCAGAGCAATCATAACACCGGCGAGGCAGAGACAGACGAGAGGGAGATATTTACAATAAAACTGACCTGAGGGATGTCTGTCTTTTACACTCATTTCTTTTTGTATTTTTTTTACCCCCACACAAAAAAGCTGAGAGAGAGAGAGAAAGATGTAAAGCGAATGAGTAGCTGGGATCGGCCACCCTGTGATGATTATGATTACAGTGCAATGTGTGTGCTCTTCTTCTTCTCCGCTCATTTCCCATCATGTAAACTGCTCTAATAAGCTTGTTACAATTTTTTCCCGTTCTTTCAGGGGATAAATCCTATTTATCCCAGAATAACCTCGTGTATGGGAATACCTAACGTAAAACACAACTCTCTAAAAAAAACCTTAGTTTTAATATACACGACCGATTTGGCAGTGGCTCATAATAAACCTTTGGACATACAAAAATTATATAAGGACTACCACGAAACTCACCACCAAAACTCACAACAATTGCTGCTCTCTTGAATTGTGACGGTTTGTAGAGTAACTTACAAGTTTGATATTACACTAGTTATTACGAAAATGATTATAGATATTAAAGGCCACAGAGAGAAAGGCTGAAAGAATACAAGTGCCAGAGAGCCAACGCCACAGTGAAAAATACAATACGTATTGTGCACTTGAGCACCGTCTGTAATAGTGTGTATGCACAATTGGGGTATTCAGTTCATGAATACTGTTGACTATGTAGATGGAAATGGCCAGAGAGAACGATATCGTGCTGTTATTACGTTATTCGCTTGACTTTGACTTAAAAGTATTTTTTAATATTCTCTCGCCTTTCCCCATAAAATGCCGAAAACTCACCGTGTGCGCTGTAACGTTTACATTAGGTACGTAAGGACTTTCTTACTTACTACTGCTGCTGTGCTTTTGTACCTGCTTGATGATTCTCCTTGTATACGATTACACGATATCAAACGTAATTTACTGTGCAAAGCCGCACAGCTAATCTATCTAGTAGGCATTTTGTTTGGTAGTGTACAACAGAGTTGTTGGTTGTATATTTTTGTGTATTTTCGATGTAATGCAATGTTTTAAGGAAGATGATGATGTTTTGTGCGGTGATCAAAATCATTGTTCATTTTCATGCTTTGCTTGCTGGTTGTTATAAGACCATCATCGTGCTGGCCTGGCAGAGAGCAGCGTATGTAACGTAGTTTGTTGTAATTGTGCGTTGTCTCTCTCTCAGTCAGTAGTTTTGTTGTAGCAGTAGTGTTATATTTTTGTATTAATGTGCGCATAGATCAAATTTAATAACGTGTGAGTACAATTGGTTTGGCCACATTTATCACGAGGCTTCTGTTCTTTTTAGGCTAATTCATCAACACGTTCTGTAATCAAGTCAGTCAGCGACTGAATGAGTTTGCATGAAGACATCGGCCACCATTTGGGGATGTTATGCTGAAAAAACACTGCGGAATACAATTAACATTGGTAGAGTGGTGACTGGTATTTATTCAGAGTAAAAAGTTGTAATTGCGTTAGGAAATAAATACTAATATGGTGGTTGTGGTGGTGGTGTAATGAAATGACGGTAGTGGTGGTCTCACACATTTTGGTACTTAAATGAACGAAAAAGGAGCAAATTACACTGGTGATTTAAACTAATTAGGAATTCATTAATTCATTGAGCTGGCAAATTGGACAGTCAACTAGTCAGCACTCAGTTGTGTAGGTTTCGCCCCTTGGAATGCGAATGGAAAAACGTGAGTGTGTATTATGTTGTGGGTTTTTTCTGTGAAAATCAGGGAAACGTTGGTATTAAAGACATCTAAAACGTGTGATTACATCGTAAAAATATAAGTGAAAAGAAAAAAAAACGTGTGTTTGAAACGGAGAGAGGTAAATACGGTATATTATGATCCATGGCATGGTGCAGGGAGGATTTTACAAGAATTTTTATGAGCTGATTAGGAGATCCGAAGAGCAAATAGGCATTAAAACGCAGTAAAAGAAGCTTTATGATCGTTTTGGGGCTATAAAAGTGAAAAGAATTAAGGGTAAAATACATTGGGGGAAAATGTGACTTTTCTTGTTTAATGTGTGGATAATAGTGTTTCGTATGTGAAAAGTGCTAACAGGGAGGTTGACATCAGTGTAAAGTTGTCAACATTATAAATTGACACATTTTAACTAAGCACAGCTTAACTGGCACGAGGTCTTGAACAGAGAAGACAATGTGTACATGTACTTTGAATCACAGTAATGGATCTTAAAAAATGATTAGAAATAAGTTTTGTAAAATAAGCCATCATTGAGTGAAAGTGCATAGTATTTATTGTGGTAACTGGCTTTGTGCTTCGTGTTAGTTAGTGCAGGTGTATGTATATGTTTTGTTATTGATGGTACTACGAAAAGTGAAGAAAAAGAAAATGTCGCCGAAAAATTCCAAGCAAAACTCTCAGGAGAATGAGTGCTGGTGGACGGAGCAAGCCGTCACAATGGCGCTGACGGAGCATCCCGGAGAGTTAACGAGAACGGGAAGTCCGTATTTTCTTTGCTCCGTCTTACCAAATCATTGGAGATCTAATAAGACGCTACCTGTTGCATTCAAGGTATTTCAAAGAAAGAAAATTATTACACCAAAAATTTGGCTTTTAGATTTAATGCACGGCATCCAAATTATACATGTGAATCTATCTTCATTTCTACTGGCTCAAGTGGTTTATACATATGTACACGTAGGCATAGGCGCTTGTAGTTTAATTTTTATTGGCAATAGTTATGGTAGAAAAATTAACGGGTTCCAAAAGATGTATACCCGTGCCGTTGTACATTTTTTAACCAAGAGAATACAGATTAAAATACTCTTCTCTATACCGTTAGCGTTAAATAGCTTTAATAATTGATTATTTTTTTATTGCGGAGAATAAGCTGAAATGTTGACACTGGCAAGCGTTGGCAGGCCGGTGGAAGTATAATATGTTCTTTATGCTTTCTGTACGTGTACATAATTGTCTACCTAACATGACAAATCAATCTTTTCATGTTTGTTAAATGTTACTTAATTACGGTTTTTACAAAAAAAACACGCTAACAATTTGTTGCAACTTGCAAGTACTGTGATTTTTTTATTATTATTCTTGCAATTGTTCGTTTCGTTTCATATTGGTTCGCTATTTTTGTATTTTTGTCTTCATAGGAAAAAGCTTTACGTTGACGATATCGATCGCAACGTCACCTCCACAGGTGGCTACTTATATAAAAGCCATCAAAGTGACTGTAGATGGACCCAGGGAGCCACGATCCAAAACTAGTAAGTCTATTGAAAACCACCAACCATCTTTTTATTATTATTTTTCTCTCAAAATGCACACGCTAAATGTTAAGTTAGTTAGATGTTTACATGGCCATTTTTTGAGAACGCTTTGTTGTTTTAAACGCTTTGATAGCAGCATCAGTACATTTTTAAAAAAGCGCTGTCAGTGAAAAACTGATACATACCTACTTCCTTGCAATATACCTTGTACGACAAAGGCGCCAACTGACTGATTACAGAGATTTATAAGCCCATTACGCTCCATCCACCTTCCATTATTAATTATAAGTTAGACACGGGGTTTAAGTGGATAATAAAAGTAAAGTTGTTAAGTTTTAAAAGTCAAGCTTTCGAATTTATTCTAAACTCTTCTTCAGTCCAATGTCCAAATAACCAAAGATTTTTAGGGACGTACTACTACGTCATTAATTACATTAGCAGCTAGAACACTTTACTCATGCTATATCGTACATTTTTTAGCATTGTCCGAAGAATAGCTTTCTTTGATCCTAGACTGTGTGTGTACATCATATCTCTTGTCAAAATATTTTGGTCACACAAATCACAACAAATCCATACCTGGTGATCGTAACAAATCTCCCAGAACACTGTTTGTATTTTGTTAAAAAATAGTGTTCAAGCTTCAGTACGGTTTCAATTCCCTCATTGTTAATTGGGACTGAGGAATATTTTTAACATGTGCGACTGTCTTTATACACGAATACGCATATGTACGACTCTCTAGGTACTTGTGCGATGTATTAGGTTCCATGCAGAAAAGGCCACATAAATGAATTTCACAAGCGCAACAACAATTTGCAATCAAATCAAACAAAACATTGGCTAAAAGCACATCATCTATCATGCATTTTATTTTTAAGAAAACACAATGCACATCCCTATTTTCTATTCTCTCTCTCTCTGTAGGCACCAAACACGGCGTTTTTTTGTTATTAGGGCGACTCTCAGAGAGGACGATTTTGTAGAGAAGTGACATAAAATGATATAAAACTGAAACGTGATGTTGATGAATGAAGATTGTAAAAAAATATCATGCTCACATGTGATGCTAGTGACGGTTATGTTAGAGTATAGTAGTGATACTGATAGTTTGTAGCAACGAATAATAATTGTACAACACCGTGTGATGCAAGTCGGCATTCTTGTCGTCGGTGTACATAATACACACACAGACGTATATAAAAGAAATTCGAATGAGGGAAGAAAGGCGAGAAAATTGAAATTCCCATGACCAAAACATAACATTTAACTATTATTTTTCTTTCCGTCATTGTCATTACATTCGATGAGAACAAAAATGGGGGAGTATCAAAACAAGTATTTCTTCTATCCCCCCTCTCTCGCCCGGTGCTTCCATTTCTATTCGTCATCTTGTCATCTCTAAAATCTCTCCATATATACCAGACAATACAATTTTTCACTATTTATTAGCTCAGCAGCTAGGGAATTCGCTCACCTCCTGATAATTTGACAAATTATTGGCGATATCGTTTACAATAATAGTAGTAATGATGATGATTTATAGAGATGGCGAAGATGAAAATTTATTCCCTCGTCTTATCAACGTACATAACGACATCTTTGCGCAAAAAAAGATTGTCTGCTATTATCGTTAAATTCATCGAGCTACCAGTACCACTTTCTTATTGGTACTTTTGGTGCCAACTTTACTGCGAAAAGAAATTTTTTAAATCGACTTTTTTATGGTCTTTGCCTTTTCTCGCCGACTGGCTCTACTCTGAATCGTTTCCGTCTATTGGAAAGGATACTGCGTCTTTAGTCGGTACACCCGGGGAAGGGGAGCATCAATCAGCAACAAGTTATAACGTAATGTATATCATTTTCCACAATTTCCTTTCACAAAAAAGAGGTAATAGATCAGCTCCCTGATGATACTCTATTATTTTTGAGCTTGTACCATCTACCTTTACGATACAATAATCGGTTCGAAATAATGACAAATGAAAAGATGCATACTGCATACATAATTTTACATGTTGCAGCTGAACTGGAGACAGATCTTTCAGCTACGGTCTAGTTTCTAATGAATCATACCTTATTGTTATAAGACCTAGTCAACTTTTTTTTATAAAAGGCATGCACCAGCGTAAGCTATGTGTATTGCATAGCTTGCTACCTGACAAGTAAATAACTATAGGTATTTTAAAATACAAGTAAAAAATAGGATCTCTACCCAAAGTCCCTACCCGTCAAACTGGAGTCAATATCTCTTTCTTTAAAATTCATGTATCAAATTGTGCACTTTAACCTTAATTTACCTTTAACGTTAAATGTGAAGCGCGAGTGAAACTTTGCCCGTCACACCTTAACATTTCCCGTTAACAATTTCACGGTACCCCAGCATTGGCAGATTTTTTTTGTACAGCACGTTTAACCTTTTTAGTTTGTAGCCTAGCTAAAGCCAGAGCTATTTATAGGAATACTAATGGAACAATAATGAGTAATCAATTTGCAATAAAATTGCACACAACGCTACTTTTTTACAACCAGAAAAACAGTTATTATTTTTACCACGACACGGCACGCTACATTGTTCTTTTAAGTTCATACAAATGCGCGCACATACATACATATATATAGCCTTTCCTCTTATCGTTTTGTTGTTGTTGCTGCGCGTACGATTTGTCATTCAACGCATCGATTCTCCTCATTCCCTCCAATAATAATCATAAACAACCTGACAAAAATTGAAGTGCTGCTGGGGAGAAGAAACAGGTGTAAAGCCGCAGTATTGTTACGCTATACGCAAGACAAGTCAGCTATGGCATTATTTTTATAAAGTGAACAATCAGCACAAACACATGCACCATGTACCGTACTCTTTTTCCGTCCGCTGACAAAAATGGAAGAACTCTGTCTAATAAGGAAGGAAAGAATAGAGAGACGCGGGGATATATATAGATTGAGAGAAAATAAAGAGAATCAGAATAGGTCTCGGTCGGTCTCACAATTTTTCAACGAGACGACAAGCAAGCCAAATCATCATCGCTATCATCCTCTCGTCGTCATATAATCATCATCTTATTTGCTACATCATAAGAAAGAGCAAGCGCAACATGTCTGTGTGCAACTAGTGAGCTTGGTCTTTTTATACCGTCTTTGGTGGACGGGATACGAGGATTTTCTCAAAATGATGATGACGATGATCACGGTGATGACAAGAGAAAAAAGTAGAAGGAAAGAGGGTTGATTTTCGTATTCTCTTTTTTCTCTCTCTTTCTACTTCTTGATGATGATGAGTTGCTGGCTTGGCTTTCATTCAGCGAAACGGTCTCGCACATTCTGCTTGCCTCAATGCACTCATAATACTCATAAAATCATCTACTCCTCCTCCTCCGTTGCTGTTGTTGTTGTTATTGTTGATGTGTTGATGGCTAAGTGGAAAAATGCTCAGTTCATGGATTAAAAAGTTTTTAGCACAACAACAGCAACGAAAAGAACTGCAAAAGAAAAATGAGAAAAATAAGTTTGTCTTTGTTTCTGGGATGCACTGTGTGTATGTGTTTCATCTCGGATACAAAAGACGAGTAAGTAGGTAGTAAGCAGCAGTAGTAGTAGTAGTTGATTTCAATGCCAGGGAAGAGAAAAGAAATGATATTTTTACTTTACCTGCTTTAACGTACCGTAGTACAGAAAAGTAGACAGAGACACAACGTGAAATTCACGTCGGTTCATCTCTTTTCTCGCCTTGGTTCCTCTGAAAATTTGTGTACATTGTTTACTATTACAGGCGTATCTCATCTCTCTCCCTCTCTCGGTAAAGGGGTTGCATATAAAACTCATATGTATCTATACTGATGCTGGTACTGCCTGAAAGGAATTTCTTGGATGAAATTTTCTATTGCTACGTTTTTCTTACAGCATCATATTATTATCATCAGAAGATATAAGAATACACATTCGTCATCATTATCATCAAAGTCAGTGAACCTTGTCTACTATTTTACAGTAGTATCATTACAAAAAAATACTACCGACTTTGAAGACGAGTCTACCTATAATAGCAAACGTATATGTACATTTTATATGCGTGTGCAAGGTGGATTTATTATACCTATGTCAGTGCTACATTTTTTTACAAAAAAATGCTACAAACCATCATCATCGTCTTTGCAATCATCACATCATTACCATTATCGTTGTATCATTATTATCAACATGTTGTGTTGTACTCACCTCACAAATTTGATATGTACTGGTGTAAAATTTGAATTTGTAAAGAATAATGCCTCTAAACATCTAGAGATGGATATTAGAAATATCAGATATTATGAAACATTACGAGTTTTGGAGGTACATAGAGAACATTTTTCATTACTGAGCTTTACATACTATTTGAAGAAATTCTCACTAGATTATCTAGATTTGATTATTATAACACTATCAAATTATGATTAATTTAATTAGGAGTTGAGACTACGACGGCTTTATCAAGACTATTGATGTTATCTACGCAAATGGCAAATAGGTCATACAGCAACCAAGTCGGAAGAATTTCCTTATGCATTAAACGAACAAACAAAAATCACTTTTCATTAATATTTTCCAACTCTATAAAATCAATACAAAATTACTGAATTATAATAAACAGGAAATACATGAATAGACATTTATAGATCTTACATGATTCATTTTTTTCTAAGCATGTCATTGATGATATCATGGAGTGGAAAAGTGGAATAACGAAGTCCAGCACGGTGTATTGCTGATTGTACTACACTGCACTCTGCAGAGGGTGTAAGAATGCATAAGGAAGAAAAATGGCTTACGCAGTGTAGTCTTAAAAAACAATAGGATGTTATGAGTTTTGCTAGGGCACACGTCTTTTCCCGTTCCCTTGTGTATGTAACAGTGTAACTTCATTTAGGTGTCAGTATTGTGGCTCTCTATAATTATCGAATTGATTTACGACCTTACGCACATAAAATACATCAGCAACTTCAGATGCAGATGTACCAACTTCCATCTGCTTTTCCTTTGTTTTCTCACGCTAAATGCTACATTCGAAGTTGAAGATACGCAATGATGGTAATCTGGCTGATCATTATTTTCCAAATTATGCCACAATGACTGTACCACGGTGGCCACCGTTGCAGGAACCGATCACGATCAGGATAAACCCAACATCTTATTTTGTTTTAACCCGACTCTTCTGTTTTCTATGCATTTAACAGGACAACAACATCAATTCCGAGGACTGATGCCCCGCTCATTTTTCACTGAATTGGGTATCCACCACCATCATCATACACGGAAGGCACATCATCATCACCACAGTGCGGCTGCTGCTATTGTAGGCGGAACCGGGGTGGTTGGAAGTGTGACTGGAGGTGGTGGCACTGCTGTTGGGGGAAGCAGTGGCGGGGGAGTCGCGGATTACACTTCCAGTGCCGCCAGCAACAACAACAATAATAACAACGCTACCACCTTCGCGATTAAATTTCAACCTACCGCATCGATCTCTTCTAGCAATTCCACGCCAGGTAAATTTTACTAATCGAGAGATTGTTTAAAATTTCGTTTACATTACTTAACAAATCATTTTGAGTACTGCTGTGCACGAACTTTATTGTAAAAAAAACCTCATGCAAGGAGTTAGATGAGATTTCGAGAATGTAAATCATCATCATGTGTCATTATGCGTTGAATGCTCATCGGGTTTTGATACGAGTACTCACTTGGTAAGCAAACCTCTCTGTAAATATTATAGTGTATAGAAATATCGCGCCCTCATCATAAACAGGCTGAAAGATCGTCATCAATCACGTAGCTCACGTTCTATCACTAAGAATGATTTTCGAAAATTCTTCGCGATGCAACATAAACTATTTTTTCTTGAACCATGAAAGGCAAAAAAACACTCAGATTACACATCTTGAAATCTGGCATTTTAGTATTTTATCTGAGAAAATCAAACTTTAGGGACAGGAGTAAATAATATTTTGCAACGACGACGTGTGTTTACGTACTTGTACTTAACTTGTCTGCCTGCCTGTACTGTACCTTGAATTATGTAAAAATACATAAATGAACGGACCCGTATATTTTCTTGATTATGTTAAATTTGTGCTGGCATTATCTTTCCTGCCAAAAGTAGACAGACACACAATATAATGTTACCATTTATTATTATGATGATGATATTATGATTATGTATATCCGTAATAATCATAAGCATCTTGAAACATCATGAGCAAATTGCGTGGGAAAATGGACAAGAATTTTATCACGTACTGACATTACCTCTTCTTGCAAAGACGTTGTCTTGTTTTTTGTCTGTCTTACGACGAGTACACCACCGGTGTGATAAATTTATTATTATGTGTGCTAAGCTGGGAAAGACGACAAGCGCAAGCGATACGTTGGATATTATGTTATACGCTAGAGTTTGTTCGTTTCTCGACGAAAATTTAACCGGACTCGTCGTGAAATTCATAAGTATTTTATTTGTTAAATACTAACTTTTTTAAAAGTTTTATATTCACTAATTCCTTTACACACATACAATGAATATAAAGCGTACTTTTGCTACTGCAAGGATAATTGTAGATTTCAAGCAGAAAGTGTTAGGGTTTGAAAAACAGACGAAACACAATACAATACAAAAGTCAGACGAAAAGTTTTAAGTAATTTACAGAAATGCCTAAATTGAAATTACACAAGTATATAGATATTGATTGAAAGTGTAAAATGATTTGTCCCTGTTTCAAGCATACGTACTTATTTACTGGCATTTTTCTGTGTCTAAACTGGTTTCAGTCTTTAAGTTAAAATTGAAAAAAGAAACTTCAAAAGATTCCAATCAAGTGTGTGATATGAGGTGTTTTATTGTAATACGATTCTCCCTCTGCACATTATTGGCCTTGTATGACGTGTCTGAAATAAACTATCCTTTATGTCATGCATTCTCTGCAGAATTAGGTGGGCTTGTACATGTCTTTTGTACACACAACAACATATCTACTACCAGCAAGCCATATCATAGCTCTGCCTTTGTGTATTTAAATCAAACCCTTTTTCTGTCCATTGTCTAACCCATTCGCTTGACTTGATCTGGTTACGTAATTAGGAACACCAACGTTCCCTAAACATTTGGATCCGTAGTCAATAGACCGAAAATAAAAAAGAGTGTGTTGTTAATAATGTAGAAGTAGAATGACTTTGACTACCATATATTCTACACGGTAGAGAACCGCTTCTGCTCATGGTGTTTGTTGCCTGTTTGTGAGAGCTCTGAACTCCAGGTGGTCCCTGATTCTCAAAAATCAAGTTGACAGGTTTCATTCTGCCTATTAACCAACAACTGGAAGTCAAAATTTTCAGGTTTAAATTTCAAACTATGTGTGTATCCCATAAAAAATCATGTTGTACGTTTAGGCAGCGGTGGTGGTGGTGTACAATATTTGTATACGAGTTGATTATAGATTTGGATTTCATTAACGAGAAGACAAGTCCTAATCTCATTTCCCCTTTATTTTGATAAAACCCACATTTTCT
>JAHZNB010005586.1:0-13129 GCA_027744295.1 Callyntrura guangdongensis
ATATTTCCTAATGGTGCACTAGGTTCTCAGTCTTTTTTTCAGCTCAAAAAATGGTATTACAGGGTTCAATCTATGTAAAATGAAATGATAAGATAGAAAAGAAGATTACAGGGATAATAATTTCCGTTCCTTTATTCAACGCTCCGCTTGTGTTGGCTAATGCTCTTTCAATTGAGCAGAATAGAATAGATTCTCCAACAGAATTCGGCAATGCAAAATGGGATGGAATATCGACTTTGGGAAACATCAACGAAAATTGTATAGCTGTACACGAACACAATATTCTACTGCTGTATTTGATAACGGAAAAACAATTACATTGCTATATTATCCAAAGGTATGTAAAATTTATACGGTTTTAGTGTACCAACTCGGCTTTCCGTTTTTTCATTAAATGGAATACCAAGCGTATAGTTTCCTGTATGGTGAATTTTCATTTCCAGTTTTGTGTTAAAACAGCATCATTTCTTGGTAAGTGTTACTAGCGAAACGCCTAATAATCCAGTTCTAATGTAATTCCAGTTACTGGAGAAAGTCACACGCAGCCTTCCAATTATTCCGCTTTAAAAATACATTAAAGGCACTTTGTTGTTAATTTTAAAAGGTTACTCGGGCTGATCACACATGGGGAGGATCCAAATGTCATACAAAAGTTGAAGGTTGAGGTGGATTATATTGTAAAAATGAAATGTGGAGATGATAAAAAAGGGGAAAATATGAAAGTCTGACTTTCACCATCACATAGACACTAAAATGGGGACTAAATGCAATTTTAAACTGGAGAAAAGAGGTTTAGGGAAATTTTGTTTGTATAAATCCTGCTTGTTCAGTTTATAGGGTCTTTTGTATTTTGTACAAGTCGCTTTGCTCTTTGTTTATAACTTTTTGTTGGAAATGTTAGTAAGGTAATACTACCGTGTCAAGCGTTTTAAATAACACGTATGAATGAATACGTAGTGTATGCATGAAAGCATGTCGTGGAGAAAGTGAGTGCGAAGATAATTTGACTGTGAATTGACAGCAAGGCTTAAGAGCTTGTTCCTTGTTCTCTTCCCCTCTTTTCCCTGTCTTGCTTTCTCCTCCTTTCTCTTACTTTCCTTCTCTTACTTATCTCCTGTTTTTTTTGGCCTAGAGAACTTCTTGATTGGTTTGTAAACTGAAACTCGCTCGTGTTGAGAAAAATGTAGGCATTATTATTTTTTCTTGGTATATACCTATCATTAGTAAGTGAAAGCAAGGTAATGGGTAAGTCCCACCTATATGTCATATTTAGGTACTTAGGTGTTTTCAAATAACAGGTACTACACACGTAGTATTGCGCAACAAAATGGAAAGGCAGATTATTACGAAATTTAACTATCCAAAAAATACTCAAAGCTGAACAGTACTTTCACTTCTGCCTGCTCAGCAACTGAAATGCACGAGAGGAGTAAAACGATCGCCTATACTTTAACACCTTTTACCCATTTTAGTAATAACAAAAGGCTTGAGAATCTAATAAAAAATTTACCTACCCGTATTTGTCAAAATAATCTTGAAAAATGTAAATAAGGCAGAGAGAAAGGCGGTAAAAGTGGTGATGGCGGTACAGCAGAGCAAGTCTTCTGGACAGGTTCACAAGTGATGGTTGACCTGAATGTATTTTTTTTCGAATTGGACCTACACAACCGACACCCTTTCACTGACGGAGGATGCTACTTTTTCTGACAAGAAAGCAATATTACAATAAAAGGAAAAGTTGTTTGCACAATAAAACAAACCATTTAAGCATATTTACACAGATACGAACGGAGACTCGCATGAATTATACATAAATGTGCTATCAGAAGGCTCTAGAGAGAGAGAGAGGGGGAAGAGAGAAAACAAAAGTACATTATGAATATGCAGATGTCAGGTCTCTTAAAAGCTGTTCATTGTTCTGATTTAAAAAAACAAGATAGAAAAACAAATATTCGTTGTGTTCGAAGCAGTAGCAGTAGTAGTTGTAGTAGTTGTTTGCTTAGCATGTCTCCCACATTTAATTCGTATTTTCACACTAGCAAAAACAATACTGACTCCTTTTTATTATCTTTCCAAGTTGCTATTTGGAAAAACCAAAGGAAAAGACAAGAGCAAGTAAACTTTTCACTTTACTGGATTTTTCGTAACAACTGTGCACACACAAATACAAGCTGCTTTCTCTCTACACCATCTCTCCGTTTGCTTCATTACCCTTTACTGAAAATCTACTTTTTCTTGGGAATAATATGCATGAATTGTGTTTGGTAATGTTTATATGTACAGATTCAAACGGGTATACAGTTAAATGAACTTTCTTTCGTTGTTGTTTTCTCTTCCGCTGTCTCTGGGTGTGTAGGCTTTCTCTTTCGTCCTCACGCTTTTTTGAATGAATATTAAAAAGGGGAGAATAAACTAACGGGGATTTGTAACAGTGATTACTTTACATGTACCTGCCACATTATTTGTTTGTATTTTCAAAGACAATCTGTACGTAAAAAGGAGAAAATAGTGTTTCAATCTGCTTTTGTGTATATTTGACTTTCTCTTCATTATTTACTGTTTCAGCACTTTCGTTTTAGGTAGCTGGTGTTGCAGAAGAGACTGTTTTCATTGTGGAGTTTATATATTCAAAGACTTTACTAGCGAAACCCGTTGCCCATTGTTTAGCAAGCGTGCAAATGTATCTTAATTGGACTAGGGTGTAACCTGTAAAGTCGCCAGCGTGTAAATTAAGGTGCCAGGTAAGAGAAAATAGCCAGGAGGAAATGTTCCCTTACCGCCAACTGTAATGCATCTGTATCTTCTTGTTAACAATACAGAATAAGACAGAACACAACACAAGCAGGAGGTTATGTACTAGTGGTAGCCATAATCGTCATGGTGATAACGACAAAAATTATGAAAGGTTAAAAAATTAAAACGGCTAAAGTTGGGACCTGGAAATTTGGCGCCGTATTAGATAGAAATCTTTTAAATAAGCTGGGAAGATTTCATGGAAATTGGTTGAAGCGTCTTGGAGGAGATTGAAAGACACAGACATACAGGTTCACACATGATAAATAATATAACAGATATAGTTAGTATATATTCGAACAGCTTTGATTCAAATAACAGATTCCTGATGTATTATTTATAAGTAGACAAATGGAAAGTATATAACATTGAAAGTAGGTACACAGAGAACAAATCGTTTCTGATGTATTAATGTGGAGGAGAATTCAAAGAAACTGATAACAAAAGAAAACTGAAACTCAAAGATAAAGTGGATGGAATCGGAAGCAGAATGGGAGAAACAGCCCAGAGCTGGGCATACCGACAGTAGCGTTAGGCCACCAAGCCACCGACAAAGTTTCAGGCCCCTAGGCCACCGGTCACCCACTGAGTTTCAGGCCACCGACCACCGCCCAAGTTTTAGACCACCGGTGGTCTGCCCTGCTCTGCAGTAGTCATCAAAGCCTACTTTCTTTTGACATTCACGTTTTCTCCGAGAAAAAATATTGTACCGAATCATTTATTGGATTGTGATTAAAAATCACATGTTTCTATAACGTAACCCATTGATTCATATAAAACGTAACACAAACGTTTTATACTGCAGGATATAATTACCCCCATCTTGCCCCCTTGAAGTTACCAACCTGCACCCCCCTCCCGCTGACCCTGAAGTGAAACATAATTGGAAGTACAAACCCAACTGCAATTCTGTAACTATCAAATAAGTTTTACTGATATCATCATAAATCACAACCCAAACGTACAGATAAGTGCAAAATGTTGGGAATGTAGACCGTAGTCAAAGCCACGAGACATCATCAGACATCGTGTAAAAAAATCTATAGCATGGCTGGCCCTGTTTTCGTTATCACTGTAAATATACAACTTTAAACCTTCCTGAAATTTTAACTTCTCCCTCATGAAAGTCAAGTGAAAAGTTTTTCTCTTCCAGACAAATAAAAATTCCTAATAGAGGTCAAGCTAGTAATAAAATTATCATAGATTTTGTATTCAAATCAAACGTAAACTCCACGCAATACGTTTTTCTCCAAAAATCGATAGACAAGTAAATATGTAATCACAACCAAAAGTTTGACAAGGAACCAAGTAATCCCTTTCGCAGCTAAACCTTGTATAGGTAGCTTCCCACAAATTGTATAAAACTTTGTTTTTTCTCTGCCGTTGTTAGCCCGGCTTCACCTCTCTTGTTGACCTTCATCAGAAAAAAACAAGTTTTGAAGCTCTTGGTTTGGAGTGTCTAGCCTCCGTAAAAAAAGTTGTGACTCCACACACATGTCTACAGCGTAGATACTAGATACACGTCGCTAACACGAAACTCAACAAAAAATCAGAGATTCTCTTTCCAATAATTTTTCTCGTCTCTTTCCCATTTACGAATTCATTACATAAGCGTATAAGTTCCCCACAAGATGAAAATGTACCAAAAAAGTGAGTAAGTGCTGACAGTGGAGAAGACCTTGTTTGCTTCCATTGTTCGATATGCATGATCATCATGTGATCACAATCTTTACGGTTTGATTCCTTTCACTTTTTCCTTTATCGTAGGACGTATATTTATACGATGATGATTGTTTGTTTAAAAATGTAGAGAGAACCATTGTGGCGAGAGGAAAACTCATGAGGAAAATATATACAGTTTGTGTGTCTGCTTTTTAGAGTTTGTATCAGCGCACCCAGTAGTGCGTGGTACAACTGGTACAACTTCTATACTTTATCTGATATTGACTATGGTTCCACTTCTACCACCACTTTTACAATCGCTTTCATCCGTTGAATTGAATATTACCCAAAAAACAGGAGGACATTCGTTATTTTCGTACTTTCTCTTACTTTCCCTTTGCTTTCTCTTTTCTCCGTATACAACCAATCAAGCCGTTAAGTGTTTAATTTGATTTAACACCATGCATTACAAGCCTGGGATATTTTGAACTTACACCGCAGCAGGAGTAGCAGCATTCTGGAAAAAGCGGAGTTGGAAAATTCTTACGTAACCTGGCAACCTGGTTGTCAGATTTTCAGGCATTAAAAAGGCCCGCCAGACAGTACTGGCGGCCAATGAGAAATTTTTTGGCGGGCCTAGAAGGGCAGGCGGGCAATTTGAGTTTTCGATTTCCTACGCTGGTAGGAAATGAGGAAAGTTTGTGGGCGGGTCCTTTGTAAGAATTTCCACGCCCGGGAAAAAGTAACCTGAATATTTTACCATTCTTTTATAAACATCCCACCAGTCTCTCAGTGCATACCTAACTAAATCCAGTTCCCCTTGGCTTTAGAAAGAGATAACAAATACCCCAAAAGAAGAAAAGCAGTTGGTGGAGTAGAATTAAATTTTGTTTGAGTTAATTAGTAGAAGCCGAGCTACCTGCACGTTCCACTCTCCACACACTCCAATGCCGTATACATACATATCTGTAAACCAATCGATCTTTGCGTAACCGATGAAGAATACACCTTTTTCTATGCTTACGTAACCTAACCGGAAGCTGTGTTACGAAAGCAAATATTTTCCCCTTTGCGAATAAAGAACCCAAGTAAAAATACTTTCGTTTATATTGTTACCTTTCACTCAAGGTGTACTTTCACTTACCATTTGAACCAGCCAGAATGACTGTCTATGCGCTCAAGACTGTCATCATTTTAAGGGAAAATGAATAGTTTGGCTTGTAGGTAGAAGGAAAGCAACTTCACAAAAAATGTTGAATCTATCTCCCGGCCAAACATTTTTCTCTCTCAAATAACTCAACTCTCCGCCAAAAACTACAGTAGTACTTGCAGTAGGCTTGATTGATGATTGCATTATGAAAATTATCTAATTACATGTGTCATACATTAAAAGATGCCATATTTTGTAAAAACCTTTCTGTTGGATCTTTCTCATGTAGCACTCTATTTTCTCTTATATTATCCTCCTCCGTTCACATCAACTCCTTACAACCGTTACAAGCCCGCGTTATGGTTTGTGTTGAAGAAGGAAGTACCTAAAATTTAATGATATACTTGACTTGGCTAATGTCACGTATCAAAAACTACTCAACAGTTATCATGTAATCCCTTTAGGCTCGCTCTGTATCTTTTTATGTATATGGAGAGAGAGAGAGAAAGGACGTCGTGTAGTAATTTGTTTCATCAACGCCAGAGCTTTGAGCATTATGCTCTGACATTGATTGCAAGGACTTGTAATTCTTTTGGGAGTAATAGGACAAGAGTGGATGATGGAAAGGGTATCAAGTGGAAATTATGAAAGTGATCCTGTTACTCTGATAGTGATAATCATGTTGTTCCTCCCTTTCTACATGTAGGTCCCAACACAGCGTCAACATCGTCACACATGCACACATTCTCTTTTGCATTTTTTTTTATTTTTTCCCCTAAAAAACGAGAAAAAGTGAGGACATGCAGAGCATTCTAAATAAAGAATGTTCTACTTCGAGATAAAAATCACAGGGTGATGTGTATACTAAGTACTGCCTCATAACTTCTCTCTCTCTCTCTCTCTCTCTCCAGCTGGTGACTTTCATGAAGAAAAGCCACAAACAGCTCGATTCCACATATTACACGGGAGACTTGTTGTAAAAAAGCCAGCAGTATAGTGAGTAGTGTGCAGTCTGGCAGTGGGCAGGGTTATACCTCCCTTTTCCCAAATTTGACAACGGCATGTAATAATGTCTACTTGTAAATGCAATTCTTTTATAAATGTGTGTGATGATATGCGAAAATTGGACCAGAGAAAAGTAGGTTGCACAGCAAGTAGTAAGGATACCGCTCTAAAAGTTTTCCCGGAGTCTGTTGTCGTCGTCGTTATGAAGCGTGTAGCGTGTTTCGCGTAATGTAGCTCGGGTAAGGGAAAGCATTTTAAACAAAAAGCCACCATCTGCATCTGTCCGTGTCTTTTAAGCTGCGTGATACGCGATTATTTGTCATTGATGCTGATGACGACGAGGTTGATGATACTGTTCGTCCTGTAATTTGTTTTCTTTTCTCTCGGAGTATATTTGTGAGTCGTACCACCATTCTAGCAACATCTTGACAAGGAGACATTATTGCGACGAGAGAAGTTACCTTGTATTTCCCAATGACACGAAACTAAGAATCAAATAATATGCAGATGGTATTGTAAATATTCTGTACATATGTTCTTGTATGTGGTAGGGGCGTAGAAATTGGGGGGACGGGGGGTCAAAGTCCCCCACAATCGAATCTTTTAACATTACAGGATATCAAGTCTAATTCATTACATGGCAGAAATGTCCCCTTCTTATCGACTTAGTTCCTTCCCCCCTGCAATGAGTGCGCAATATGTTGTTTGTTACGGGGGCATAATATCTCCATATATTTGTAATATAGCCAGTGTAAGTATTTTTGTACCCCATCAAGTGTAAACGTCCTTCAGGCAAAGTTGCGGGGAACGACGTCGTCATGCCGCAGAGAAAGTACAGCACCTACACACATGTGTATGAAAGCTATACTGCATGATCTGGGAATTGGCTGCTGCCTGATTAAATTTTATTTTTGAATTAGTAACGATATACGTTAGGTACTTTGCTTTACAACATATCATCTTGTATCAGATACCGAATTAGAAGGAAGAAGAAGAAGCATCCTGCGTGTAGTCATCTAGTAGAGAGATAGTTGAGTGGAAAGTTGGAAAAAAAGATTTCCTCGTAACTCTCTTTTTTTTCGTCGACATCTTCGAATATACCTTTTTCAATACATTTTTTTTCAAGCACGACCCTATTTTTTTTATAAAAACTCCTACAACTTCATTTTATATCCAAGTAATAAAGTATATCCAATAGGTAGCTGGACAATTGTCCACATTTTTTTCTCTTTCCCACTTTCTCCTACTTTCACCATGGCATGTGAAGTTGCAGTAAAAAGAGAAAAAATATACTTTTTCCACCTTTTGTATTATTATATTCACTCACAACCACTACCACACACGTATCATTTATTACTCCTGCTCTGCTGGTCGTACTCACATACTCGTTCCTTGTACCAATATTCCCTTTCCGTGCCAATATCCCCACTACCCCTTAAAAAAATACTCCTCCAACTTGCTACACTACTATCGTGTGTGTCCTACTATAACTCACAATCAACTTTATCTTTTCATTCAAAGACGAACAAGACGATGGGGTAATGGAGAAATGGAGGAAGAAAAAAAACAGGGCCATTACCACGTTCATCTTGATGTGGTGTGGTAGAGTGATACAGATGCGGGCCACTGATATACTTACGTGGGTACGGTTACAAAAAGAGAAAATGTTAAAAGTTAGATAGGAAGAGGAGCGCAGTAAGAGTTTTAGTTGTAAAACTGCATTCATAAATAGAAATGGGTAGGTATTATGAGATTGCTGGGGCTATACTGTTTTTACTAAAGTAGTAGTTCTCCTTGTCAGTGTTTCATAATATACACACACACACACGCATTCTCTCAATAGTACGGCGATTGTTGTAGGTAGAGAGAGATATATTGTACATTATTATTTTTCTTGAGAATTTTTAACACAGCATTTTCTTCTTTTTTCCCACTCCCTAAAGAGTTTTAGCTGAAAGGGAAAGTTGTAGCATTTTATCAGGTTCATACGTGTAAAAAGGGGAAAAAAGAGAAAGCTTGAGAGTTATATGCATCTGTGTGGCTATTCACAAACACGAAATATTTTGGCGAGAATTTTTTTAGATGGACTCGATGGGACTCTTATGGAAACTACTCGTTTGTCGGCAAGTGATACAAAAGTCTCAATCATACAGTGAAGAAAGAGGAACTAAAAATATGACTACCATATAGACTAAATAGTATAACGGCTTTTTCTCTTTTTTTTATCAAATACTCAAAACACGAGCTTCTTCGTGGCACGAACAAGATATTCAAGTGGTAGTTTGCAGTTTCTTGTATGGAAATAAAGTCAGGGACAAAAAAGGACTAAAAGAAAAAAGGCCCCGTTGTGGTGAAAAGAAAAGAGAGAAGAAAAAAACATTCTCATGCATTGTGGATGTCAGGGACAACACACGCCATTATGGTGATCGCCTTCGTCTATCGTCTTCTGTAAAAGAAGTAGCGTTTGTTCTTTTTTACTTGCCCAAAGCCTAAAAGGCACTACCTAAAGAATAGTAGGAGTTGTAATACCACCAGCAGTAAAATAGTAGCAAAAATAAAATGTTGAGCAGCTGAAGAAATCTTTACATCTCATCTTTCCTCTTCTTTCTCCAATATCCCTCCATTTTATACTGGCTTCTGCTACTAGCACCTCCATCACCGTTACCAGCAAGCAAGACCAGTTACCACTACCACCACAACCACTGCTCCTGCCGCCGCTGCTGCTTCCAAAAATGTTGTACACACAGCTATCGTGTATGTTTCCACATGGACAAAGCGGCATGGTTTTCTCCAGTTTGGATTTCAGTTTACCGTCATCCTTGCAACGCGTCGCACACTAAAATAACGCGCACACTGACACTCCTCTCTGGTTTCCATCGTCAGTTTCCTGCGAGCTTGCAGGCTATTAATACGCAAAAACATGACGAGTGCAGAGCTGCTGCAGCCGGAGCAGCAGAAGCAAAACGACCGTTGAAATTTCCTCCTTTTTCTCTTCCAAAGTAACTTGTTATCCCCTGAAAAAAGGAGCAGTGAAAGAATTAAATTTTCAAAAACATTTTCTCCGATTGCCCTTTTCCTAAAAATTTGTACAAATTTCCCCTCCGACATTCTTTCACATTTCTGCTGTTATTATTATCAGCTTGTCTTGTTCTGAAATGAAGAGTACTCAGGACTCACAATAGCGTTACGTGTTTAATAATAATAGCTTAGTAGTAATAATGGCGGGGAGCGTAAAACAAAAACAATTTCAAGTAATGTTATAAATAACATAAACATCACCACAGTCAGCGTTTTTCTTTAGTGTTTTTCCTCGTGAAATTTTCTCTCTGAGTGTCTCTCTCTATCTGTGTGTGTGCCTGTTTGTTGTCAGTAGGAGCGCACTACTACCGCGAAAAAGGAAAATGATGAAGGCGAAAATAAAGGAAAGAATAAAATCTCTTGTGTGCCATCATCGTCATCATCATCACGAACGCCACCGCCGCCGTCATCGTCTTGAAAAGTAAAGAAAGCGACAAGGAAAATGGGAAAACCCCGTAACAGTTATACTTATTTACTTCAGTTACTTTCGACAAACACGCTATACTAAATTACCACATTAGACACATAAAAACAATATTCCCTGCCATTCCACTTGTTTTTCTCTCTCTCGGTGTGCCCTTCTTTCTTCGTTGTCGTTCGTCATACACCCCATTCATTTATTTTTTTTTGTTTGCTGTTGTGGGTTTGAAAAGGGAATTGTGTTCGTTAGTGTGCGCGTCTCTTGTTGTTGGATTGGTTGTTATCTGGTGATGTAGTTGGATTGTCAGTGAACTGCCCTTTTTAGCTCGTTTATCATTATCCACTTGATATTATAAGCGAGACTGGAGCAAAACAAAGTATAAATGGAGCTTGTGTGGGGATAATAGCAACACAGCCAACCCAAGTAAAAAGAGCAGAGTTGAGCGTTGAGCCCACTTTGTTGTCGTTGGACTACATCAACTGATATTACTACTGCTGCTATGCCCCAACGCCGCTGCTGATATTCATTCACCATCTAATAACTCATCTAAATAGTAATAATAATAATGCCGGAGGTGTAGAATCTTCCGTAAGTTCCGGGAGTAGGAGGTAAAAATTTTAGGGGATTTTTTGCTTTTTTACAAACTTTTTAAAATTTAGTTTTGCTTTTTTGGGATGTTTCAGAAAATTTTGGGACAAATTTGTCACTTTCTAAATCTAGAGTTTTTTATTTTATTTAAAAAAGAAAATAAAAAATCCCGGCTAAATGTGTAAATAGGATTTGAGTAAATTTCGGAATCTTGTTTCACTCCCAGGGAATTTGTAAGATTCTACACGTCCGAACAATACAGTTCAAAGAGAAAAGTTTCCACGCGTTTTTTCTTAATTTCTTATATAGCCTCCACATCACCATTATATACGCATATTACTATTATTATGATGATGATGATTCCTGTGAGAAATTGGGCATTTTCTAGTAAAATGAATACCATTTGACTATATACCTCTCTCGTGTTGTATATTACGTAATTGGAACAAAACATGGTTATCATCAACATCCCTCCCCGCACAGTTCTGGAATTGGCCTTCCTTCTGGTAAGTTTCTCTTTTCTCTCTCTACTCCTCAGCATTTCATTATTTAATCGCGAGGCTACAAACCACCACCACATGGATGGTTGCAATTGAAAGACAGCATCGAAACAGCTTGTATTTGTAGCCACAAAAAAATGGTTTCTCTCTGTAAATTCTCTATTCATAGAAACAACAGCAGTCACAGTAGTAGAGCAGCAGTTATTATTGACTATGATGATGACCAAGTCTGTTTACCAGACTTTCTTTTAATTCACCCAACAACCCGGTTTGTTGGCTTTTTTTGTTACATTTTTTTTTGGGCGTGATGTTTATTTATGTTGTTTTGCGGTGGTAGCGGTTGGTTGTGGGTATAGTCAAGTGGTTCCTTTCATGGCATGTTTTTGTTGTTACTGCTGCTGCTCTGTTGTTGTGCTGTTGCGGTGCTTGAGTCTGATGGGGAAACCGGTTAACTGTCTAATGAAAAGCGTCGTCGTCATACGTAATTTAATATACTGTAGGTATGTTAGCTAGTCGTCGTAGCGCACAGTCACCATCGCCGAATATTGAATATATACCAGTCAGTTTTTTTCTCGTCTGCTGTTCTACTAACGATATTCGTAACGATAATTCTGTCTTTTTCCATATTAGTCCGGCGACGTTCATTTTGGTATACGGGGAAAATGTTTTTCAATTGGGGTTGCGCTCTTATTCGCGTAATTTAGTAATAAACACAGGTTGGTCTTATGGTGGTGGCTATTAATGTGTTTCTGGACACTATAAGGAAACATTTGAAACCGGATTGTGTTTTGGTTATGGTCAGATAAAAAAAAGATAAACTTTGTGTGTAGGTGTGGGTGTTTTCAATATATAGTAACTGTGTGACAAGGCTACTTATGTTAGTTTCCAAATTGGAAGCGAAAGTGTATATGCACTAGTGTTCCTGCTGCGGAAAAGTAGAAATACCTGAGTATAAAAAGCGGAGGTGTAAAATCTTACAAAGTCGTTGAGAGCAAACATAAAGTCTACCTAGGAATATCAGGAAAAAAATCCAGAAAAATTGAAAAAAATATCACATCACCCCTGATTGATTTAATCTTTTAAAAAATTGCTAAAAATCCTGTGAAAATAAATTTTTGTCAATTTTTAGAAAAAATCGTGCTAAAAAATCTCGAAAAATTGTTAAAATTATCCCCAATTTTTTTTTATATCGCTGAAAATCCCGTAAAATAAAACTCAATTTAAAATAATAAACTGAAAACATTCCTACTGAAGCAAAAAAAAATCTGTAAAAACTCAATAATATATTTTCGTTATCAATATCTCAATATCGTTATCAATATGTTTTCTTTAACTTGGGTAATTTTCTGCGGAGATTCTTGCTCCACGTGCTTCTTAAGATTTTACACGTCCGGAAAAAAGTAGAATTAGACGATATACTCCACATACACACCAAAAGTTTTATGTTTCTTGCGCAATAAAATAGTTCCAACGACGGACCTCTGTCCACCTGCAAGTTTTCCCTGGTGGCAGCAGACACTGGTAACCACATAAAAACGTATAAAAATTCAATATGATATGGAAAAAGTAAGTAGAACATCCAGACAGTTTGAATCGTGACAGGACAAAGGTAAACTTACTGTCTGTCGCAACATCATAAATAGTATTGATAGATGAGAAGGTAAAAGACGGGGGGATGTATTGAGGTTTGAAATTGAAAGCTTGCGTAGTGCTGTCAGAATATGTGATTAACTGGACAGCGGCTATAATTGTAACGATCGTATTTTTGTAATTTGATTAGAACTCTGGGTAGAATTTGAAGAAGCACTTACTCCTCTGACGGGAATTATATCGTCGAGTGTAACATTTCTATGACGATAATGAAAACTGAAAAGAGAGGGTGTCGGTTGTCGCCCTAATCAGAACAGTGATTGGAGAGAAATTACACGTTTG
>JAHZNB010005587.1:0-17890 GCA_027744295.1 Callyntrura guangdongensis
GTTTTACGTGAAATCAAACACTAACAATAATAAAATCACCATTACCTTCAGAATTGTAGTTCGAATAACACTTACGAGATTGTACTGTTAATAACTTTCAAGTTTTACGTTAGGTTTCACTTGCAAGAATAAAAGCAATCAAACAAAACAATATGATCAGTATAACCAACTAACAAATTGTATTTCGAAGCAAAATCACACGCACGTCGGGGAATAAATAATCCTGTTTGTTCTTGTTTAGTATCGGCTTGCATTTGCAAGAATGAAATCAATCAAACAAAAACGTACTTGCCGTCATATAATGTGTGCTTCCTACTGCTGTATTACATGGCTTTGTTGTACTACTACTATTCCTACTCCTGTATTCCATGGCTGTATTGTAATACTAGTATTAATAGTACTAGTAGTAGTAATAGTAATAGTAGTAGTAATACATTACAGTAGTATAGAGCAGAAAAAGTGACTCATCTTTATACGCCCCCCGTGGGGGCAGAAGGGGGTATGGGTTAAAACTAATGGTCAGGTGCACAACTAGAGGACCTTCGGAATCAATTCCCGAAGTCAGTTTTCCAAAATATTCAACCGTTTAGGAGGAGAAGCGCGGAAGGCCGGACGGACGTACATACGTACGGACGTACACACAGACTGAAGCCTATAAAACCAAAAGTTATCGCATGAATGCGCTACCTAATAAAGCAATCATGAACCATCTTTTGAATTTTATCTTACCTGTTTGTTTCAGTCGTTTCAGTCGCATATGGTTCCGCATCCTTTTATTGGTATATGGTAATAAAACCAAATAATGCTGCAGTCATTGTTTAAAGATTTTGCGAAAATGTAAAAAGTAGCGATAGAATGATAAGACTGCAATATTTATTTTGTCTTAATCATTGTAGCAAATTGAAATTAAACTCTTTATGAATTAAAGGATTTGCACAGAAGTCGCTATATTTAAATACAGGAAAAATTAAATAAGGTAAAAGTTGGTACACCATTTTCTTAGTAGAAATACAGACAGACTGTCAAATATAGTGCATGACAATGCACAATGTATACGTGTGATTTGTGTACTATAAATGTAACAAAGTAAACAAAACATTATTCTTAGACAGCTTTCCAACAACAAGTTTCTTCAATTTACTCCAAAGATTAGCGTTTTCATTCATAAAATCTATTGAAGGAAACTCTGGCTTGGGTATAATAGAATTAAAGTTGATTAACTTAAACGAACTAGCGAAGTCAAAGGGTTTACCGCTTTTTGTATTTTTATTTTGTTATGTTCATTCAAAAAGTCATATTTTAAAACCCGAGTTTAAGATGTTGCGTACATAACGTAAAAATAAGGCTTAATACTATTTAGGATATACACCTGAGTACAATCAGTTTATTCAAGAAAAATTTAAAAATATCAGAAAACTGTATACTTCAATGTATTCCAATATAGAAATATTGTTTGTTATGCCAAAATTTGATAATTTGAAAAGGCAAAAAATTAAATGATATATTTCATGCATTTCGGCCAAATATAAACAATTTCGCTTCAAACAGACGTAGTTATATAACTATTCTGAGATGAATTTAATATTATAACGAAAATTCAAATCGCGTATACTCCTGTGCCTATTAGCATTTACAAGCATTTGAGTTTGAATAACAATAAAAATAATACAATACTAAAATGTGGAAATATTACTTTTTTAGTGTTAGCAGCCGAAATTCCCGGCACTGCTAACGGCGTAGCAAAATAACGAAATACTAAAATGTGCGTGAGGAACTATCCTCAACTAGTAACTTGTGAATTGAAGGGCTGTTATATCCTTTGGCCAGCACATGAATGCACAAACTTCGCAAAAGATTCATTTTTTGTTTTTATCTACAAGTTGAATTGAAATTCCATGTATTTTGTTGCCTTCAATTTCAATGTTTAATATCTGCTGCAACAAAATTTATGAGTTGGATGAGTGGGTGGAGAACAATGCATGGAAGTCTCACCATCATCCCTTCGATATTATGCTATTGTATGAATAAGATTACTGTGTGGAATAAAAAAACAGCTTCCAATACGTTATGCAGTGTCATGTCAAAAATATTGTATTTTTAATGCCCATTATGATTGATGCATCGAGTTGTGAGGCAGAGGCAATTCATCTTTTTAAACGTCTTCTTTGTTGAAACGACGATAATCTTAATGTGACCATTGACCTATTCTTAAATGCACATACATTAGAACTATAAATAAGCTGCTGAAAGCTAGAGAATGTAATTGTTTCTAATACCTATGCACTTTTGTAATTTTTTACACAAATGAAGGGAAGGCATAGCAGAAAATTGATATAATGAGGGTTTATTATAAACTCATTTACAATCAAATTCCAAGTTGCTAAAATCTGGAGTTGATTCGGAATACAACTGAAATTTTTACAACCAGAAATAAATCACATGATTGAAAACACATAAAAACTGTATTTCAGCTAATTCTTCTTTTCGCTCCTTGTTTATTACATGGCATATATAACTTTCTTCCCTCTTTTGTTACACATCCATTCTATTTAACAATTGTTGAATAAACACAAGTCACAAGTAACAACTCCATTATAATGAATACCTGTTGTAAAAGTAATAACTATAATATGTGCATTGTATTCGCTTTTGGTATCGCGCTACTGACATTGCTTGTTGTTGCTTTCGCTGCATTGCATTTGTGTGGTCTCACCTTCAAAATGAAGCAGAGAATGATATTATTCATCTCATCTGATTCAATTCAATTCAGCTACTAAAATGCTCGTTTCCAAATAGGCAATGGAGGTGAGGTGAATTGGTTTTATTTAGGTTGGTTGTTTGTTACGCAGCAAACAACACTATACATTCTTTACAAAACAAACAATGAAAGTGCAGTTGTAGGTCTTCTTTTATTGTGCAGTTACAGTTTCTTGTTTGATAAAAGGAATGAAAAATTGTACACCTTTAAGCAAAGCTAACCTGGAAAGCAAATCTAATTCAGGCCTCTCAAGTTCAGTGTTCGTCGCAGACTGGCAACAATAAAAATTATTATTGCTTTTATAAAGTGTGTGTATGCTCCCGGAATTTGTAGTTGGCGTTTGACTACTTTTTTGACAGCACCGTTGCCATTTTTCGCGTCTGAGTCATAATAAACTTATATCGCGTTTCGTATCTGACGATCAGTGACGGTGTGTTCAACCCTTTCTGTTTTAATAACAACTACTCTGGCACAGTAAATACAGTCGATTTGTTCGTAATTAATGAAGACATTATCCCAAAACAGCCACGGTTCAGTGACGCGCACTCACTTCAAAATTCTTTGAGGAAACGCACGTTCAACGCGTTAAGAAGGAACTTCGGACAAGTTTAAATTCGTCTTCCTTTCTCTAAACGTCGAAACACATGGACAGTCTCGAATTCTCCACCGCAATTCTAACTTTCAGCTTCAAATTACTGCTGGCTGCAATGAAAACCTTAAAACACTACGTCTGGCATGAGAAGCTTGCTCAACTATTATTCAAAAGTTGCAACAACGAGATGTTAATTTTCCCGTGACATTTTACGTGCTTCCTTTAGATCGAAAGCATTATTGAATACGTGCATAACTTATCAACACATTGTATATTGTATTGTACACTTTGCCTACTTTTTCAGGATGAGTCAATTAGATTCGATTTGTGGTACGTCTGTCGGTATGATGTCATGATGCGAATGTGGTAAAGAATGGAAGAGTTCTACTGACTGGGATCTGTTAAGCTGCTGTATACGTTGTCTTTTCCAACTCATGATTATTCAACTGCAGAAAATTTTAATTTGGACGCTTGAATGATTGTGATCAATGAACCGATCAGGATAGAACAACTTTCCAGAGACTGTCAGCGAATTTGTGGTTTCATTATGGAGGATTTTTCACAGGTCGCTTTATCGTGAGCAGAATCGAAATGATGGCTTCATTTTCACCTGTCAATATCTGAAGGACATCCTTCAACTTGCTGGCAAATCAAAAAATCTTTTCATGAAACAAAAAATGTTTATGTATTAAGACAAACGTGAGCACGTGCAAAGGGTTGCATGCAAAATATTCGTTAATCATGCTATCATACTCCACTCAAAAAGATCAATATCTACAAGGACTTGTATTCAAAATGTAGACATATTTCTTCGTGATTTAATTTAGTGAATACAAGAAACAAAAATCTGCATAAAATACGTATAGCAGACCCACTACACTGTAGCACGTAAAGTTTCATGATGCTAATATTACAGACTATTAGTAGAGAATCATGATTTTGTAATTTGTTTCCTGCGATAAGTATCAACATCCATCGCGTTGCGGTTTCTGATGTAAAACAAGCGAAAGAAGTGCCTACCTGAGTATCAGAAACATCACTACTCACCAGAAATAATGATACAAATCAAGAACGGCGGGATTTACCAAAAAAAATCGCTCCCGTTCTCAGTCCGCTTTTGGAAAAGTAACACTCTCCCCTCGAAAAAGGAAAGCAAGAGGAGAAAAAATTTTGATTATTGCAACGTAATGCCTTAATACTTATGTAATGTGTCCTTCCTGCTGAGTTACTGTCGGTCGGTTCCTCTCTGCTTCTGCTTCAAATTTTCATCATCTGATACTTCTCATCTTTACTGCGGAGGACGGAATGAAAGATAAAAAGAGGACAGATAGAGGAATAGGCATTGGTTGTTAGTAATAAGCTGAGAAATGATGAGAAAAAACTGTAAAGTAATAATGAGATGATGATGGTAGTGGTGGTGGGATTGAGAGGACGAAGAAAAAAGGGTCCCTCAGGCTCTACATCTTTCCGTCCGATATTTTCATTTGTTCATGAGTAACTAATCTCTATAAAATCTCATCTCTTCTCAACGAGTGATGAAGATGAGTGTTCATCTTTAAGAAAAAATATGGTTTGTGCATGATTATGAATGTTTTAACAAAAGGTCTATGAACGCATCCACCAACATCAGCCAGCGTTGAACGTGTATATGTTTATGTGTTTGTCTGTTCATCATCCTGATGGAGGTGAAGGTCTTTTTCTTTATGTATTTACATTCGTTGTGGATGTCGCTGCTGCTGACGATGATGATGATGATGACGACGATAAAAAGCTTTTTTTAAAATTTATGTAGGCATGTCCAAATACGTAATATACCTGTGTGTGCTCAAAGAGATACTACAGGAAAGGGCTTAAAAGTTTGTCTGCTGGTAAGGACATTTTTATACGTATTACTTTTAAGGAGTTTTGTAAGAGGATACGTACACCTGAAAAATAAGAGATCTTACTCACAGTGAGAGTTGATGCAAGCAAAAGATATCTTAACGCTGCTGTATTGTGTCTGTTTTAAGGGATCTCTAGCATTTACACTCCATCGAAAAAACGCTACAGAGTGATGAGATGAGATTGCCTAACATTATTTTGTGTGATGTTGTTTTGCTGGTGTTACTGGGATGGGATGATCATGATCATCATCGTTAAGTCGGCAAGGATGCCTGGCTACCAAAGAGGCTTTTGATGGATAATGGTTCATAACGATGATGATTATGCCAAATCTCTTGCTGAGAAAACTCGTTTGACGCTCATTGATACATGCTCTGATAGCCAGTGTCGGGCATCTATCCGACCCTTATCTTCGTCACTATCGACGACTACTTACACTCTGTTTTGAACGATTAAGGACACAAAAACACCAAAACACTCTGATGTTAGAACTGAGCACCGTATATAGAAGACTACACAGCAGCGCATCTGTAAAACTTTTTACAGGGTGTGTGCATCTCTAGTGTATCGATTCCGTTTCATACCGGCACTCGACAAACAAATTTAAAAGGTAAGATCAATTGGATGCGGACTTGATTGTTTCTCAAAAACAATAAGCAAAAATGTATGAAACTATTTGAGGATTGAGATTCATCTTTCATATTTTATTTTATTTTTTACTTTTTACTGTTTCCGACACAAATTTCATTTATGTATTATTAGACGCCTTGGTTGTGTATTGTGTACAAAAAAGTGCTCTAATAAAAACCCACTTGCATTCGTCTTTTCACCTCAGCCTTCATTCCTTTCCTTTTTATACGATTTTTGTTGTCACAAAACACTGTTGAGTAATGCATAAAAATATGAAGAACTTCGGACGTGTAGTACCGGTTTGTATGATGCACCCATGAGTACTTATTTGAGCATGAATTACATGCACTTAAAAATGATGCTACCTTCATAAGTATCTGGTTTCATCTGTTGATTGCGTATAGCGTTTCTCTTGAAACGCTAATGAACCCGAAAGCGAATTTTTCCAGTTGTATGTAATGACACGACACTCTTAAAAGAAAACTAAGCAAACAAAGGTACACTCGAAACACAATATCGTATAGTTTAGTTTACTGTGAAGTACATTGTCTTGTGGTGGGATTCTTTTCCGTCTGCCAGTCATGGAAAGACTGTGTTACACGTTATTTTTAAAAAAAAACTTTTTTACGTATCTTCATTTCATAGCGTGTAGTTTGCTCCCATCTCACCACACAATGTATGTACTAAATATCATATTCATGTCAACGCGATTTTCTATGTCCCTTCTCTCTAGTCTACGTCCTGTATATCATATCATGTAGTGCCCCAATTTCGCATAACTTTACTGCATCCCGTTCTTTATGAATCGGCACCCAACACAAAAGAAATACGTTTTTAAGAAAAAAATGGGAGTTTCTTGCGAGCAAGCATTGTGAAAAAATGGGCTTTTATTTATCAATGAATAGGCCTTGGCTTTGGTTACACTGCTTTGTTCTTTTTCATTTCAATGGAGTTTTACGAATGCTCTTTTTCATTCAGTTAAAAAAGAGCCGAGCTGGATAGAGTCAAGCAACGACTCCGTGTTCCTGCCGACGAGCTTTAACTCTCAAATTCCAAACTACTTTCATAGTAATTTTTTGCGTAAATAAAAAGTTATCACTAAAACCTACCTTACAATTTCCAGTTATTTTTAATCTGTTGTAGGATAATACACACATTATGATGTTTGAGCAAACTTTTTGGAATTTTTAATTGATCATTAATTTTACGGCGGTTGAACAAGCGGATCAGAATGCATTGTAGCAGAATCCGCTTTGTGTCCTGTAAATTGATGGGATGGCTTTGAGGATTTGACATTGACAGCCATTTACGTTCAATGGTTCTTCCGTATGACTACCTATTCAGATCCGCATTCGGATACATTTTTGATATGGTATGGTATTGACAATTTACATGATATACAACAACAGTACAGATTCGTTTTAAGTCAATGATAATTAGTCATTCCTGCTGCAGGCTAATAATATGCAATGCCTATGATACTTCTTTTACCTGGAATAAAATCAGAAATATCTAAATCAGCCTGCGTCGCATCATTAGAAACTTAAGTTCTAGTACTTTCCCTGGAACACCGGTGTATATACCTAAAGCCATTTACAATAGGAAAAGCTCAAGTTTCAGTTTACCTGAACAGAGTAATGAAATTTCGACAAATATACATCTGTATCAAACATTTAACAAAAAATATATCCAATTAGCCAGGAAAATAATTTTCAATTGTCTGTGGACGCAAAGATGCGGTTTGGGGAAATGATTGAAGTGAATCATTCAATCGTAGCGGGGTATCATTGCATAATTATAGATGTTGTCATATTTTAGTAATTTTAGTATCTCCTATAATAATGCTCCCATTTCCAATTAATGCTATAAGTCATAAAGTAAATTTTTGACACAATACCGATGACTCTACCTAAACTATTTCTCAAAATTTTCCGTCGATGTTCACATTTTAGATGCTCTTGTGCATAAAGATATTTTTCGCCCTTATTATTTTTCCATGCAGGAACGGTTACATTTGCATGCCCGACGGGATGTGTCGGTAGACTGCATGATGCTACTTACCAATTTATCTGTCAAACAGTTAGTTTTTTTGACGATCGTGGTGGAAATATCGTTTTGATATTAAAGTATAGCTGTGAATTTTGTTACTTGAAGGTAATCATAATCATCATTGCACTCTATAGACAGAACGGCAGTTAGTTATCTCTGTTCACTTCACCCAGACATGATATGTACGTGCCTATGAAAGATAATGATATGTACTGTAAACTGTATAAGTAGCTGTGTGTTCCTAGCCAACTTAAAATGTTTTTGTGGTTTTATACCAATATGCTTATCCAGCCGAGAGCAACGTGGAAAAAAGATGATTATGATGATGACAGAGATGAGAAGAGAGTCAAGTCGCCGTTGGGTGCTACTGTGGTGCTTGTTTACTTGGCATTAATGCTGACGGAAAGAGCGCTATATAAGTTTTTGTGGTAAAAGGGTGGGCTGTTTGAAGCACTTTGAGGCTATGTTCTGCCACGTGTGTTTTCCTGATGGGGATGGTTTCCAGTTTCAGGATAACTAATATGCCTTTGGTTGACTTCGCTTTCGTTAGTTTGTCGAGCTGAGTGACGGTGGTGCCTGATGGTAGTAGTACCATGGGTGGTGGTGGCGTATGGCGGGCGGATAGCATGTGTATTAGTTTTCCTGGACTATTAGCTTTCACCGACAGTAGTGCTGCTTTTAATACGTTGTCCGTGCAACTTTTTTTCTCTGGGAACAGACAATCACTCGCACACATGCACACGTTATCCTCGATTACTGTTATTATTATTATCATTAGAACCACTACAATCACAGCGGTGGGAGGATGCTGGGGAAAATGGATGGAGATGGATGGGTGGTAGAGTGTCAAAGTAATGTTTATAATGAGAAGATACATGGTATCCGCACACAGAAATCTGAACGAGGGAAAACAGTAGACTAACAAGGGACGTAAACGCCATTGCCATTTTCCCAACTAAAGCACACGTAGAGGGAGAAACCGCACAATATATAAAGAGAGAAAAGAAAAACATTCGTCGGTTAGTGCTTTTGGTAGTAATGCACCAGGCCAGTTAATCCTGTTAATGGATGTAACCAACACTATTTAGTAACAAATTACCTACGGCCAAAAGCAAAAAAAAAACTGGATTCAACCATGTGTGGCAAGAGGTACAGGATAATGATACTTTAAAAAGACAAGTAGACCACAATTAGCCATTTTAATTCTTTAATACATTAGGGTATGCTGGGATAGTTTGTGAAGATGAAAATATAGCTGTAAGACATTCAAGTTTTTTGTTCCATTCCCTCGTTATGTCGTAACCTCACATGACTTAACAATGAAGGCCTGAAGGGAAATGGTAGACTAGAGATGCATACACTACACAGTCTATTGTACAACATACCGATTATATCCTTGAAACGAGACTGTTGGCGAATTAGTCAGCTTCAAAATTATAATTTTAATATCCCTCTGAACCCAGAAGCCAAAGTACACTACTTTCAACAAGTATGTGCATGTTTGTTTTGGTAGAAACTGCTGAGAATCTTAAATTTAAAAACACAAAATTCTAAAATATCTAATGTTAAAATGCTTTAGATTTCTTCATTTTGAAAAATAAAAATGAGATAATGAAATAAATATCAGCTAATTTTTGGACTGCAACAATACAACAGTATTTATGAGCTGTGCATAGTGTATTTTTGCAAAATAATGGGACAGCAAACACTTTTGTCAGTGTGACAAAAAAGAGAGTATGTCAGTGAGCGACAATCACCATCACCGACAAATTTTTGATTGACGTAAGAAGATTATTGAAATGGCAGACAGAATTAATACACATGGTGAAAATGATCGGCAAAGTATTAATTGGTATAAGGGTCAATGAGGAATACCGACAAAAACCACTTTCATGCTATTTATATTATACAAGTTAAAAATTCTTAATTATTCTGTCATAATTTGTCGTTCATTTCACTAGGCACTGCTGTTGTCGGTCATTTTCACCATATGTATTAATTCTGTTGGCCATTTTTACCTTTAAGCCTTTTCAATAATCTTTTTACGCCAATCAAAAATTTGTCGGTCATTTGCTTAGTCGACTATTGTAGTACTACGCAAAAAAAGGTTTCGTAACCAAAAAGAGATTTGACTGGAGTTTTCGCCTTGCACCGATATTTTATAAATAGCCTTACTTTCAACGCAGTACGTCTCCTGCCATGCGAATGAGCTCTTTAAAGAAACATAAAAAGAATCAGAAAAGCAGCCAATTTGTTGTTGTTTTTTCAAGCGTTGTGGATTAAATTATATTACGAAAGTAGCCCAATTACCAGTGGCATAAATATTCATCTGACATCATGCTGGCTATTAACATGAGCTGAAACTTTTACCAGTGTATTCTTAAATTTAATTTTTTGCCGTTAGAGCTGGTTAGGATAGTTTAGATTTTCAGAAATATTTGGAGTAACTGAAACAACCTTTTAAGAGAAGGAGAAGCAGCCCATTTTATTTGCTGAGCAAGTAGTATGTGGAAGTTTATACATCCGTTCGTTTGTAATGCAATTAATAATAAAGATGACGATAAAACAGACGCTATGCCAAACCAATTCATCTCACCTTGTCATTATCCCATGTATTTTCTTCTTGTTTCACTTCTAATATCAACTTCTATATACCCTTTTCTGTTTCCAAATACCTCGCCGTCTATAGGGTGTTCTAAGTTGCACGTCTAATTTCGATTCTGCTGAGCCAGCTAATCTGACGAAGGAGAACCTTTCGTACGCGAAGGAAACGCACCCCGCTGTGTGGACAAGCTCGCCGCTGTCAAAGAACTGATTGGCAGCTTCAGCAATTACGACTCAGCAGAAATCCGTTGTTGTATGTAATACAAGTAGGTTTCTACCTACATTTTCTTTGGCAAAGAAAAAGGATAAAGCAAAAAACTCTGGTAAATCCAGTAGAAAAGGGATTGATTTTTTCAGGTTCGCCTGTTTCGTGTTACTTGGATGGTACTAGTACAGTACACCAAAAAGTAATATTCAGACTTCTATATGTAAGAAATTACAAAACCGTGGGAGAGAAAAATAATGGAAAGTCGATAGAATGGAAGCGCTGCTGCTGCCACTACATAAGAACTTCATTCGTAACAGTTGGTGGAACATAATCATCCTTCAATCATTCATTCTCTTTAAACTATATCCATTTTTTCATATAAAATTAAACAAGTAGTACAACTATTATAAAATGTTGAATACACATATGTATAGGTATGTACATATTTATCTCAAATTTATTACAAGCTTGGAACGAACTTGGTTTAAGCCAACCGAAATATCCGGCTTGTCACTACTCTAGTTTATCGTCACATTCCAATCTTAACAAGAGCATCTTAGCAAGGCGTGTTATTCCTGATTTTAATACACAAGCATATGCATGGTGTGTGTAGAGTAATGTGCAATTTTTGGGTCCGTGATATGTCGGAAATTTTGATTCAATTCGCTAACACTGAAAGTTTGTGGACAGTAGCACAGCAGACTATTTTTTTCCAAGTAATGATCAATTTAGTAAGATGCCACAGAAAAAAAGCCAAGTGTATTTATCCAAGAGAGTTCTATTTTTTATACATAATTTGCTGACAGAATGTGTGGTACGACTTGTGACTTGAATGAGGATGAGCGATGCATGATGGACAAAAAAGTTTCTGCTCATTGCCATTTATGATAGGATGCAGATGAAAGTATGTGGGGCTCCTGTGGCTACAAATGAAAGTTTTCAGCTACCGGTGTTGTTTATCGCCAGTTGGAGAGACTCTTTGCACATCAGGGGATCTCTAAACCTACTAATAAATAATTCTCACGAGGTCCCATCGAGACTCACTATATACACGTTACGTCGTCGTAAAACCTACAAAATGTACGCACTCTCCCTCGTTCAATCCGTTGTTTGTCGTTTCATATATGTACAAATGCTATTTATTTTTCTTAAAGACATACAAGATACCAGGAGAGGAGATTAGGAGATGCCGAATCGTGTCTGTTGTAACATTTAGGCATAAATGTTGTATGCAGTGTGTCACGTAGTTAAAAATACTAGCGTGGTCTATACTGTAGATATAGACCTAACATACATTTTAGGAGTTTTCAAAAAGGAGCGATTGTACAAATGGCTATTTCATGACATGAAAACTGTCGAGTATCATCTTTATGGAACCTCGTCTTGGTCACAGCAGACATAGTCGACATTCTCTTGAAAATGTCTACACAAAAGCCAAACAATATACATGGTATGCATATTTTAAACACAAACGAACGTAAAAGCACGCAGAGCAATGAGCTTTTTTTAAAAAAAAAATTGCGCAGCAGTTTACTTTGATGCTACTTGACATTTCAAACTTTTAACTGCGGATCACAGCTGGCGTGTACATTACGCTGGCGTGTATGTACGATTTTATTGTGTAAAAAAACCTTCATTCACTAGGTTCTGAAAAGTGTTGGAATTTTTTCAGGAACAGAAATCGTGGTAGTACGCTGCGTTACAAAGACGCAACCTGAATTGCATGGTTAAAAATGTAGAGGCAACGGTTCCTGCTTCATTTTCCTGTAGAACAAGTTAAAGTCTAGGTAAATGGTGTAGAAGGCGCTTTACAATTTTTCTTCTCATTTTTTACATGCTTCGCTTTGATTCTCACATCACCCAGGATTTTTTTTATGAATAAACAGGAAAGTTTTATCCTTTAGGTTTGGGGAACAAGTCACTTTTGGTTTAATAGCGTGACACAATAACAATAGCGTAGCATGCATATATTTATATTATAGTTGATCTACAATATTATCTTGAAACTTGAGATTTGACGAGATCAGAGCACGAAGCATCATCATCGGCATCATCCCAGTAGTAAGTCTTCACTGTACGTCGACCATGGATGATGAATAACCAAAACGAAAAATAAAATATGGTTTTATAAATGTACACGTTCGTAATATTATTTATTACGTCTCATCACAGTAAACACGATCACCAACCACCGCCACCACCAACCATCATCATCTTACTACCATTACCATTTACCATTATTATTTCTATCGTCATGTTGTGTGTGTGTGCATATAGAGTACATTGAAGATGGCATCATGGAGTTTTTACTGTGTCGAAAAGATGAATTATTCACGGTCTCTTCATGATCCTCATCATCATCATCATAATAAACATCAACAGCAGAGCAACATAACATCCCAATAGTGCACACACGTTATGATTGTTTGTTGGCTGGGATGGAGGAGACTGGTGATGTGACGACGATACAGAAAAAATGGTGAGCGGAGAAAAAAGTAGCAGCTGGCTAGCTGTTGGTATCGAAATTTAAGATGTTCCATTTTTCCTGTAGACTCCAATATTTACGAGAACATACCTATGTATATGTCTATTACATTTTTGTGGACGAAAAGTGGCAGTGTGCAGCACTTTATCGTAGTATTTCAGAGGTTCAGAAAGTTTATATTTTATACTGATTGCATACATCAAGGTACCGGGGAGTGTTTGCCTAAAACCCACTAGCAGCGCTAGTTTGAATAAAATCATGATGTATGGACTTTTTGATATTTCATTTGCTGCGTCGTTAGTGTTGTAATTTATGACGGTACTGTCTTCTCTCACTTTGCGAGTATGACTGGATATTTATGACGATTTAATCATTTTTCACAACAGGTATATTTACCCATGTATTTTTGGTTTACTCCATATATACACAGAAGCAAACACAAACATTAATTTTTATGTCGATATAATTTTCATAAAAAAGATCGGAGGAATGATTAACGATACTAAAGATACTATTCGTACTCGACTTGTTACCACGCTATCGCCTATCGCTGCACATTTCTTAGTTTTTTATTCATCTCCCATTACGAAAGCGACGAATTCAGTGATGCAATAAGTACAAGCCAGGTTTACAAGAAAATACTTGGACATACGTATTCTTGTAAGTTTTCACTCAAAATTTTATGCAACACATATTTTGAAATGGAATCAAAGTATCAAGAACCTCCGCTGTCTGAAAAGAACACCTGGACAATTGTAAAAAGAGGCAGACCGATTTTTCTTTTCTCTTGTGATCATTTTTGAGGATTTTTTCCTGGACAGAGTATGCCTACCTAGCTATAACCGTTGTAACTTGCACATGCTATAAGAGTAGATACCTTTCTTGGATGTTGAATTTTGAAAAGTGTTGGCAGTGATAGTAATAGATGTACAATCCTGTGCGCATATTGAGGTACACAGTCATCGAGTGTCGCTGCGAACAAAAAATGTTAAAGCGGAATGATAAAAAAGATTCATATCCTCCTTTCAAGATTGTCGCAACGACCGACCCTTTCAAAGCTTTTATTGTAATACAAGATTACAAGGAACACGTGCAACAGCTGAAGAAAAACACGATGATGAAAGTTTTAACAAAACAAAAAAGTGCGCAAATGATTTTTCGTCTGGAATTCATTCAGCATGAGTACTTCAAATATTGTTTAGTCTGTCTAAGAAAAATGGTTAATGGCAGATGACGGGTGCTCATCGAAGCATATAAGTATGTACTGTAAGCAGCTGGACGAGAAAAACGTATATGAAAACGTATTGGTCAACAAAATCAGTGCTGCTGCGGATCTATTAAATAATCATTTTCAGCACAAATGTTACCTAATATCATGCAAGTAGACCTGTGCAGTACAGAGTCAGCTAACCGAAATCAGTAGAGTCAATATAAGGCTTCACTAGTCCCAATGCATGTATAGTTTTAATTTCCAGCCCCTACATTCTTAGAATGACAAATGTCTGAAGAATGAATAATTTGCAAGAAAAAAGTTTTCTGTCATGCAGGGAATTCCCCATATGTCAAACATACACATGTAATTCAGAAATATGTATAGCAAGAAAGTTATTTTCGTCAATTATGCTCAGAGCCCACATGGTACACACACAGGTAAGTGGGACACGTGTAAATCTACCGTCTTCCAGAGATGCAAATAGTGCGAATGCAATGAAATGGATATTGTGTGGTTTTCTTTCAGCGGTTTGAAATCTATGATTCACAGTTGCGACACTGCTGACAACATTAAAAAGAAAATGTAGCGACATCATATTCATTAATTTAAGCAGTTCTCATCAACTTAAAGAGCGAAAATTTTGCTACACTCTAATTAATCTTTCATTTTATTTTCGTTGGGGACATTGGGGTACTATGATAAATCCCGTGAACAATATTATTATTTTTTGAACATTATAGTTTATGGATAACTGCATGTGTTTATTTTCATAATTGACATTTATAAACCAAATATTTCTCATTTTTTAAATAGTAACATTTTCAACTGGCACCTGCAGCAAGCAGGGTACAGAGGAACCTGCAAACATGTCTCATTCATATTATGCTACATAATATATGTGTAAAAAGCTGCACTCGTTTTTTTGGTTAAGAGACTGAGATACAACTTTACAGCATGGACAGAGAACACGCAGGAGAAACAGACAACCAAATCTAATCTTTGTAAGTGTCGCCACTACCCCAATATCAGGATGCAGTGAAATATCTCTGATGTTGCTGCGATGTAACGAACGAAGATGAAAAGGACATGCTTCGTTGCGGTTACAACTCAAGTGACGGGAAAGTAGCAACTCATTATGATCGCTATCTTAATAATAATAATAACAACAATAATCTCAAGCTCAAAAAAAAGAAATCTCTCTTGAATAAGTAACGAAAATCCAGCGAGCCAAATCTAACACTCAAAACTCTCAAATAAAACGGAGAAACACCTTCTCTTATTGCACCTTGATACGTAATCATTATCACCGCCATCATTGCTCACTTTACTAAACACTGAAGGCTAATATGAAAAAATTCTTTTAACTACATATTCCACTGTCTGTAATGCGACTGTGCAGGTACCCATGTAAGCGTATAGTTGATAGATAAGTATATATGCACGCACAGGTATATACGCTATGCACGCAACAATAGTGGTCAAAGATGGTGATTCAGCATATTTTTGCACCTCTCTCTCACTCCGCTTATTTTATAACCCTACTCCACCACTTGTTAAGTCTACCTTCACATTTTCAAATTATAAACATGTATCCTATTTCATTTCATCAGTGAAAAAAAATTGTGAAGAGGCAGAGAGACGTGGCATAGAAATTGAATACAGTGTTACTTGTAAAATTATTATTACGCGAGAGAAATGTTTTCGGAGGCGTATATATTTACTTCTCTCGTGAAACAAGTAACTTTTGAAATAAGTACGACGGGTGATGGAATGGCATAGCCAACAAGCAAATAGATGACTAGGTAGAAAACGAGGAATTCATCGTCAGCAAAAAATATAAGAACTTTTTTTTAAAGAAAAGATATGACTCGGTCTCTCGATGATTACGACGATGATGATACTGACGAGATGGATGGATAGCCTTACAATATTTTATTAAGAGTTTTTAATGACAGCTGGTTCTAGTGTGCTTGCTTATTTGTACTTTTTGTGTAGCGCATGGTGAAGAAGAAGTGCTTGTTCACTTTTTATTTTTTTGGGGGGGGACGACCAGCACGTTGTGTTATGTAGAGACTTTTTTTTATTAAAAAGGGTTATTATAAAATGTAGATTCACGCTTCGTTTTCGCTGCTCATGCTGTTGTTGGTGCGTTTTCTACAGCATTATTTTGAAACGGAGGGATTACGTGTTGGTTTTCTTGTACGTGTGTATCATTATATCAATCAAGATTACTTAAGTGATTATATTATGATTACATAGATGCACGATGTCCATCGTCGTTATTATTATTATTATCGTCGTTTTTACTGTTGTACCTATGTATATAATTACTAACACAAATCAACAGTATCCAAGAAGGTATCCAACCTAAGGAAACTAATAGGTAGGTGCTACAACTAGAGCATTTAAAAATTTAAAGCTGGGTGATGGCGTCAATGTAGACCTGTCCCCACATATTATTAGGTTGCGAACGACAGAGTGAAGTGTAACTTACTAGACAAACCAAGTGGTATGGTTTAAGGAAAGAGGTTAACCCATCTTCGTATTACACATCTGTGCACAGTCATCTAATCAAGATACATTTACGCATGCTGATCGCTAAATGGTAGGTAAGAATTAGGAGAGATGTGTATGTGTAGATGTGAAATGTGCGTACGCTTGTTCTCCAGTCTGAAAAAATAGATGACGTAATGATTGACACCAGTTCACACACTTGTTGAAAAAAAAGCCACAAGATGAGACAGCTACGAAAACGAAACGAAGCGATCCCTATCAGATTCTTTTAAGTAAACAGGGGATTAGTCGAATGCAGACTGTATAATTAACGCTACGCTTGGCTTAGGGTTCCGTAATAAAAAGATGAGGATTCGCGTAGGTAGATGAATGATAAGGATGTGAGCTGCTAGCTGGAATTAAGAACGAACTGGACCAACTGCTGCTGCTTTTTTCAGTGTCCCTCTTCAAGTCTGTTACCAATTTTCTTGTTTTCAAGTACACTTGAAGAGAGCAAAAAAGTTTGACTGCCACTACTACCAAATTAAACCTTCTTCTTGTTATCTTTTCTAATACAGACTCAAATATCATAATTTCCCGATGACGAGTGTTGAGTGAAGTGTTAAACTGGGTACGAAACGGGAGGAAACCATGTCTCAAATTAGAAGAACACCCAATCATTATTTTTTTCTAGAAGCTTTACAAATTCTATTTATGCCCAAGTATTTCCCATGTATCAGCTTTATCCTATAAAATATATCTAATCTAGAAAATATTAAGACTCACAAGAAATTACATTTTCTTGTAAGTCGACTCGATATATTATATTAAGTAAATGTTTTTAAATTACATACATATCTGAAAACTGATGTTAATGTTGCAACATCTCTTGAATGGAATGATTCCATAATAAATACGAAAAATATATACACAAAAAAATCAAAACATGCCTTACAAATATTTTTTATAATTTATCA
>JAHZNB010005588.1:0-20334 GCA_027744295.1 Callyntrura guangdongensis
GGGAATAAAAATGTCACCAGTGTATTCTACACATGCGAATACGTATTTTACAGTTAATTTCGGCCGTTAATTCGATTTATTGATCTTGCATCCTCCTCGTTAGTTAGAATGATGATAGATGGGGTCTTTCCTTGCAAACGTAGCAACATACTTCTTACAACATAAACATCGTCTAACAATGAATGCATCTTGAACAAAACAAGAAGGCGAACACGATCATGTTTTCTAGGCCCTGTATTTAAATATCATAAAATTCGTAAAAGACTATACTGGACATCTACCTGTAACTGCTATAAGATTGTACATTGGCTACCACCACCCGTCCATGTACCGTTGTATAGTGTTCAAGGGCAAAATTAACTAAACACAAATTCAAATATCAATTTTCGTTTATGCTTTCTTGTTTCGATACGTTTTATTTCTTTTTTGAATATTACCTTTTACTGACTATCTGCAGCAGTAATTTTAATATTACTGCTAATAAGTTTTGGAATTCAACTTTATTTTTTATTTTGCTTTAAGTCTATACTTATATGAAATTTTACTTCAGTCAATTTTAGATCAAATTTATTAATTTAATTATCGAAGCCAACAGACAACCTGTATTATTTCTCACCAACCATTACGTTACAGTCGGCCAAAGTTACATTTTGATTATTTTGAACGCTGTGTTATGTTCTAGGCTTGCACGCTAAACTTGAAAAATTGTGCAACGAGTATTTCTAGTTAATAAATGAATGGATAAATTTATCCTTCAACCAATTTCCCCGTATTAAAATCTATAAAAAGAGTATTCTGGTTTAATATTTTGGGTTGCTGTGTTGCAGTTATATTGTAATGTTTGATAAAATGCTATTTTATAATATATATATATATATTTAAAGCCACGGTGAAATTATAAATTGAGACGGTTAAAAAATTCCATATTTAATATAATTTATTTATCAAAAATAAATAGTTTGTTACTCCTCAACCATTTTTGTTACTCTAAGTTTTTATAAATTTCATGTCCTTTTAAATTAAAATTTGGATAAATTTATCCCTGCCTGTGTTGTTACAGGATAAATATATCCACGGTGGATAAATTTATCTATGAGGGATAAATTTATCCTGGATATATTTATCTCTCCTGTATAAATTTATCCCATTTTCCCAGACTGGCTGTTTATTTTTTTTTAAATAAAATGAAATCAGATCGAACTCGATTCGTTTGGACCGACAATAAAAGGATATGTTCAAATGATAAGAAGAGAAAATACGTGAATGTGTTAGTGTAGTAGCGGCCTTAGAATAGGGAGAATAAAACTACCGCATTAGATTTCACAAAATGACACTGAAAGCTACTGAAGAAGTTCCATTGCAAAAATAATTTATAATAGTTGAGCTTTACATATTCACTCAATGATCAAGTCATCCGATCCGATCATTCGCTATTGTCATTATCATCACTTTCGTCGCGTCACCCGCCATCAAGTGAACTTGTCGCCTTTGTTGGCTTTCCCAATCTGATACATCAGCTCAGCATGCATACACCGTTCTGCATTGAAATCCACTAGCTCGAATAATTTCCTGCAGTAACGACTGATGGCGATGGTATCACTCTTCAAGAAAGGCCACTAGTGTGGGCTCATGCAATTTGTTTGTTGATCTGCCCACCCACATTTTATCAGTATTCAGTACAAATTCTGCATGTTATGTGAATTAAGAACCAAAACAAGACAACCGTAACCCTGACAAAGTCATTAAAACCAACTAGCGAGTAGGGAATCTTTATCAACTGAGCTGAATAGTTAACTCTAAATGGCTTGCACATCCTCGTCCTTGTCTCCTTTGTACTTGTCTCGATGAATCGCTGCATACAATGAGTTCTTTCATCGAATTACTATTGCCGTTGCATTTGGCATTCTCGTCTTAAATTCTTAAACAAGAACAACAATCAACGTGATCAATCCAAACGACCCAAAACAAAATGCTCCCCATTAAAACGAAAAACCTGTACCCACACACTGACCATTAACCAACCAACACGGTTACGCGTGATTTTTAAAAAAAGAGTTATATCATCACATCCATAATATGACTTCGTCATTCGACAAGTTTTTTCTCACAAATTAATCTGATTGCACTCATAGACTCAGAGAAACAGACTGTCAACTGGAAGCTTCATTAAAATAACTTGTAACATTATAGAATACAGTACTTATGTCGGTAAAAATAAAAATAATATAACCACACACTACATTCAGAAATATCAGTTACNCTTATGTCGGTAAAAATAAAAATAATATAACCACACACTACATTCAGAAATATCAGTTACGTACCGACATTTCAATTTCGAAAGAAAATGTACCATCCTTACAACCATACTATACTAGAGAGTCCTCATATTTTCCTTAAGTCGTTTAAAATAAGCCACTTTGATGTATTAAACCGGTTTATGTGACATTACTACTTAACAACATTTTGGTCTACAGGTAAAGTTACTTACTTTAACATACACAGCTTGAATATCTTCCTGATTGACACGACATCATAGTAAAACTTCAAGATGTCACTGCACGTAATAAGTTTTTAGGTTTCATGTTCATGAATAGCGCAACCTGAGAATGTAAGACGAAAAATGGAAGTGTGTGTGAGGGAGAGATCTCTAGAGAGAGAGTCTCACGAAATCATACAGAGTTGTGTATTTCTTTATTCTCCGTTTTGTCTAAACTCTCAAATACGTACAGGCATGCATTGTAAATTTTCATTAAGGTCGTACAGTATTTAGTTTCTTCGCTTATTCCGTATTTTATATAGCATACATACATACATCAACGAAGTCCTCCAAGCTTCTCGTTTCTTTCTTATGACGATGAAGATGATGGTGATGTGATGAAAGATAAAAAGTAGTTTCCGCTTTGAAAATGTCTGAATGAGTTACCTTAGCATTATTCAACACTCTCAAGAGATCCGATCCACTCGTAAAATCTGATGTATTATTAGGCTTTTACATACATAACGGCATGACAATCAAGATAGCTTCTTCTGAATTGAACAAAGTGGTTGTTTAATGGTAGCTGATAAAAATATGCAGCTACCTATACAAAATGTAGTTATGTGTCTGCATAATATAATTCGTTTACAGAGAATTCTAAATATGACGCTTGCTTCTACCTATATACAGTATGTATGCTTTTCCTTGTAAATGGCAAATCTGGCAATGGCACTATGGCACCCTTTTGATTCTGGTTGAGTTGATGTTTGCTTAGTACTTTGGGATTCGACGTCGTAAGTTTGTGATAATAGATTTCCTTGTTCAGGGAAATATGACGTTTCTAGTTTCACTGCAAGTGCAAACAACCGGAATATCACTTTCAGAGGCTTTCAATCAACGTGCTCTATTATATAGCCAGCTTACACATACAATGCTGTAATTTTCTGCTTTTAATTTGCTTGTTGTCAGTAAGGACATACATGCATGCCTTACAAACATTCACCTTACACCTGATGAAAATCCACCTCATTTGAAAGTGCTTTAGTTCTCACATCTTTATGAATATGTTAAGAACATGTTGTGAGATATGTACATTCATATTTTTGTCCGTATAGCAAAAGCCATAATTAGTTTTTGGGGGAAATTAGGCTCTTTTACATTTTTGCAGTCGTCTGTTCAAAATAACACAAATGTCTAACACAGTGTTTGATTTTTATGGAGCACACGTTGCGGTCGCGTCACCATCTCATTACGCAATGATGTTAATTTGCGTAAACCAAGGATAGGAATAGTTATGGAGCTTCTCATAGCAAATAGCAGCCTAGGGTATCGCACACGTCAATTAATGAGCTACAAAAGGGCTTCAAGTGGAGCAGAATGTAGGTGGGCGACACACTTCATTCAAGGGAAAGCGGAGGCTTCTTATTACACTAAGAAGGTATTATGATCGATTATGCATGTAGTTTTAGCAGCATAAATTCCTTCCCTCTCTCTAGTTTCCAACTTCCTCTATTAATATAGTAGTAGATCGACAATAATACCCTTCCTACAGCAGCATTTAAATAATATTTAGAAGTATTACCAAAATAGGCAAAAAGAGTGGATGAAGTCGTAGAAGGATGTACTGCTCTGCTCAGCACAATATTCAAGATGAATTTTTTAAGTGACACTGACACTAACAACATATAACAACAGCTGGGGAATTGCGCTAAAATACTTGCCAAGTTGCTTATACTTGGGACTAGATCTGTGACCTCCGTTCGCTCTATAATATGGACGTGGAAATTCTTACATAGGTCCCGTCAATCAACCTTCCTCATGGCCCGCCAGCCTAGCAAATCGAAATCCCAACTAGCCTGCCAGGCTTCCTTTTCCTGCCAGAAAATTTTCGCATGGCCCACCTAGGAAACCGAAAACTCAAATTGCCCACCTCGGCCCGCCTACACCGTCCGGCGGACCATTTTGATGCCGAAATCTCGGCAACAGGGTTGTTAGGTTTCATAAGAGTTTCCACGTCCGCATAATACAATACAACTAGCTGTACAAATTATACAATAAATACCTAAAAAGCACTTTGTATGTCAAACCGGAAAAAACCGCTTCATTGGTTTCTCTCGTAAATCTATAAGCTCCCTCTACCTACTTACTTACTACTTGCTCATATATGTACTTTTATAGATATTGGCTCAAACATTTAGTTGATGTAGTAACAACCGAGCAAAATTGAGCTACGGGGGAATCTGTTTTAAAAGCAGTTTTCAACCCAGCGGAAAATAACACCTAAAAGATTGCAAAACGTACAATGAGAAAGTGTCTGTATAATCGAATAGCTGCAAGCCCACCTGCCATACAATTGTGCTGGCTTTATCGCGTTACACAGTTGTGCGTACACAACGTAGAGACAAGTGGTTTCACCTGCTTTGTTTGTTACATAACATGCTTCACTAGCAGCATAGAAGTAGCGCCAACGGAGCATTCTTACATTTTTGTACAATGTTTTTTAATGAATTTTTCAAATATGAAGAAGGAAAACTACAGAGCAAAATACAAGATGGGTTCAATCAAAGCAAGCAACCAACAACTCTATGGACGCGACAACGTCCTCGTATATCTTCATGTAACCTTTGTTTATTTGCTTGTACCATATATTGGCAAGATGGCGCGTCACATTGTTGTTTGCAAAAATGCAAAAATAATAGAGGTAGTGTTTTTTGTAAAAGAAGTAAGAAATACGCATCTAACTTGTTTCGTTTTAATAATAGCACACAGCACAGCAGACGATCTATAAATTTTGCTTTAAATGAGCACAACTTCATTGTCTCTCAGCTTGTTCTGGTAAATATCATTTAGTCTCGTATTATTCTATTTTTTATCTCTACTTTGTTTCCTTCGAGAAACCCCATTTTACGCCGTTTCGTTTTAACAGTAACATCGAAAGTAGGAACCACTACCAAGTGTAGTGTATTATACTATTTCGTATAAACTAAAAATGTCCATTCTTAATTTCAACCACAAACATCCAAGATAACCTAAAGCGCACAACAAGCAACTGATATCCCAACGTTTTGTGCAGCAGTAAGCAACATACACGGAAGAAGACAGAGAACGAAAGAAGAGGGGCGTAAAATATCGATATATTCCAACTTTTAGTGTGTTTGTGTGTGTGTGTTCAAGCGGGTGTACTCGTCGTCGTAAGTACATATTCAGACACTACACACGAGTACACGCACACACACAAGTCATGAGCTCGCAGCGATAGCGATGATAACATGCTTGTTTGGGGAAACTTAAGAGTCCATGTAGATATTTTCTTTTCTCGTTTACTTCGTTCCGTTTCCTTTGCTTCCAATACACGACGACGGTTCGGTGGCTGTTCCTTCATTGTTTTTTCCATAGGTATGTAGACGATAAGCATATTACATGGTTCGTTCTATGCAAGAGAGGAAAATTGTTGTAGAGGCTCTTTAACTGTAACTTGGAAAACTGACGGCCATGTTCAAAATCTCGGTCATCAACTTCGGTTTTGTCGACGTAGCTATAATATTACCCGTATGAAAAGAATTCATGTATATATGTGCACTGTATTTACATTACCATTGCACACACTGTCTGTGAGTTTGAGTAGATATATACATGAACCCTATTACGCTATTGTAAGCACTATCTATTAAATTACAACCTATAATGATAAAGTCGTGCCCTTGTATTTGCTTCGCATTATATTATTTACGCTAAGGCGTATATGATTTTTCTCGGTTCTGTTACCCACCGGCGGGTTTCGCAAAATCCAGCTTATTTGAATTTATACAGTACCATACTGCGTGCTTGCTTTATGTGGTCAGCTACTGTTGTTTATATAGCTTACTGTTTCTTATATGCAAATGAGCAAATTTTTGTTCAACTCTCGGGACCAAGATCATCGTATGTCATCGATTATACAAAAAGCGGTTTTCTTAATAACTCTGGTCTCTGATCTCAGTTTTAAGTTTTTTCAAACGACTCGCAATAGCTTGAACTACACCATATTTCAAAATGGCGACATAAAAAAGCGCCATCTGGTGGCAGAAACACTCTTTCCTTAATAACGCTGGTCCCTGAATCAGGGACCCTGATCTCCGTTTGAGACAGGACTTTCCACAGTCGATTCCCAAATAAGTATACCGCCTTAGCGTACTTTAAAATTAGAAAGTTTTATTCAAATCGTGCTTACTTGGTAATTCGTGTCTTTAAAATAACAGTGACTTTTGCACAAGCACATATATGTAACGCGCCTGTATGCTTACACTTTACATACTCAGCAATCAGCATACATCAACAAGACATATGGAAACGAAAATGTAATACAATTACTCAACTTGTTTCCCATAGCCAGTGTTACTGTTATTTAACATCGAGTTGTAAATACTTTTGCTTTCCCGTCAGCCTCGTTCAGAGTCAATTTTGGTGTAGCTATGGTATGTATAAATGCATTCTATTCATTGTCTGTCACGTTATGATATGCAAGTCTGTGCGTTTTTGTTAGAAGTCTTTTGAAGATTTTTATGCCATTAAGTTTTTTTAGAAGTTTGTATCGCATCAAAATCATGTTTCTGCGTTGCATGTGCGAATAGGTACAAAGGACGATCGCATAATTGCGTCAAAGTCCAACCATATCATCATCATCCGTTGTCACCGTAATGACAATGATCGACTGCTTACTTCATTAAATACCTTCCTAAACTGTCTTTTCCATCACTTTTCTCTTTCGGTGTATTTACGAGACAGGGAGATATCATAGCATAGTACAATAAAAAGCGAAAAAAAAGTCTCGGAGTCAGTAGATGTGATGTGATACACATTGTACGCTTCTCCTATAACAATGTAATGCACGTTCTTTGTCATTTATTCCTAAATAGAATGAAACAACTAGTGCTCCAATACAAAACCATGCACTCCATTCACAAACCAGTATTCTCATTACAACTTGAGCAGAAAACCAACCACACAAGCTGGCCAGGCTACTAACTCTACTGTCTACACGACTACTCCCTCACTGTTTCTCACTCACACAATTTGCTAGTTATAGTAACATTTTCTGCATACTTTGCTCTGGCATTATTATACTCGAACACAGGGAAACTAGAAAGAGAGATAGCAGGGTGTGCAAGTCCAGAAGCAAGACAGGATTACAAAAGGCGAGAAAGAACTACACAGGAAACCCGTCGAACATGTAGCAAGTATAAGGGTCCCTACGTTAAAAAAAGTGTAGTTTTTCGTCGAAAAATAAGACGAAGAAGCCGTAGTAAAGTTAAAGCATTTGTAACCATCAACCACCACCGCCATCATCATCATCAACATCATCGCCACCAGCAGAAGCAATAATAGCAACACTCCTCGTCGTATTCAGCCGAGCATCAGAATCAGAACACATCCGTTGTTCCCTTGCATCTTGCATGTGTCCCAAAAGGCGATCGTGTTTACTGTTGCTAGTAGTAAGTGCCACCGCCACCTATTATATTATATTATATTATGAAGAGAGAGGGAGAGTCTCCGTGTAAAAAGTATAAAGTAGAGAGAAACTCAAAAGCACATACACACAGGCAGACCCACTCATGCACTAAGCTCACAACTCATACATAGTAACAGAGAACTAGGAGAGAACGACGACGACAAGAAACAGAGTAACTTTTAACAAAGTATAAAAAGTAAGTAGAATGTAGTTGTAAAAAAAACGCATATAGCAACGAAACGATGACGACCTATGCAATGCTATTCATGTAACAGCGGATTCCGTACTTTATACTCTATACCATATCGCTTCACTTCCCCCCGCCACCACCACCACATCACAGTCGAGTCTGCTGCTGCTGCTGAAGTGCATGGTATTATAGATTTTGATGATTGTTGCCTACAATGCCTCTCTGCATGGGTATGAACAACTTTGCCTGTTTCTGTCCACTTGGTAGTCAGTCAACAGAGTGAGACAGACCTAGAGAAATCCTCCGTTGTTGAATGAAAAACTTGCCACTTGAAAAGCTGCTAATTCATAGCACACAACACCGTCACCACATACACACTCATTAACGTAGCAGAGCAGAACAACATTTTTTTAATAGTAAATAAAAGTAATACAAGTAAGTAGATTTACCAGTATACTTTGTCTGCTTCTCACTAGCAACAACAAAGTCGGCAGCGTAAAGCCTCATCATCAGAACAGATACGAGTCAAAAGAAAGAAAGGTCGGGTCGCACTTGATTTCATATAAAAAAATTCCCTCAGATCATCATTACAGACAGAAGGAGGAATTGTATCTCTGTTCTTGTTCTCTCATCCTCGTAATCGGCAGCAACAGTAAACCGCATCAAAGTCCTCCTGAAATATTGAGAAAAAGTAATCATAATTAAACGGGAAAGAAAGGAAATATTAACAAATTAATTTTATGTAGATACTTTCCTAAAAGGAGAAAGACAGATTTTGCAATAGTTTGACAACGGGAAAGGAAAGTAATTTTGTCGGAGAATTTTTCAAATCGACAACAAAGTTTCTTTCTCTCTTGGAAAACAGTTTTACCTTTATTTTCAGTCAAAAAGTTTCTAATTTCGAGCATTATTATCATTTGTTATTATTTTGTTGTGTGATCCAGTTTAATGTGCGTCCTGTAACGATCCTGAAACACCAACCATTAACAACAACAGTAAAACCACACTGAGAGGAGAGACGACCTGTAAGTACTTTTAATTTCTTGCAAAAATTTCTTTACATCTACCATTTCAATAGTATCATCATAAGTATTACAAAACTGGCATAATTAGTGTTTGTCGTTGGTTATTGATATTGTAAGTGTACAATCAACTTCTGTTTCCTTTTTTACATTTGTCTCTCGTAATATTTGATATTGTTTACTTTTAAATAGCTTCCTGTGTATCTACTTTCTCGTTTTAAAATGTAGAAACGGTATTGTTACAGAACTGTTGCTAGTCATGATAATTATACCTAATCTGCATCTAGTCATTACAGTCTCGACAATTCTAATGTAGTGCAGAAATCTATCTTTTTATATCACTGCAACGTGCGTACGTTCTTTGTTAGCTTAAAGCTGTTCGACGGCAATAAAGCGGTCATCATTGTCATCAAAGCTTTATGATTTTGATGATGGATGACGCATCTCCCACAGTACTGTGCATAATAAAGCTTGTGCGTATCAACATCGTTGTCATCAAAGCTTTATGATTTTGATGATGGATGACGCATCTCCCACAGTACTGTGCATAATAAAGCTTGTGCGTATCAACTTGATGATACAATTGATACAATTACGTGTACATTTCCCATAACATTTTTTATGTCGTTTTTGATAACACATCTGATGTCGGTACACAAACGACAGCTAATAATACGTATCTCGTTTGATGTGCGTTGAGCACCAGAAATGCGTATATTATTTCAACATTTTGATGGCGATGCGGTAGCTTCTTAGTAAATAACACGATTAATATCGTCACCATCAAAAACTACTGCTTTTTTGATCTAACTCGTGTACGAAGTATGAAGTAGTGGTGATAATGATAATAATATGGATCGTTCTGAAGATCAGATCATCATATCACAACAACATTTGTCATTATATACTGGGCTTTGGTTGCTGGTGCATGAACACACATATACATCAACTAATCAAAATCCCTTTTGTGTTTGTTTATTTGCATAAGCTTCAGGGCAATAGTTCAATAGTTTACGATCAGGATATATGACTGATTTGTACTCAAATTTCGTGATTCGGTTTTGAATTACGCAGATGAAAATTTCATCTAGTCATATATTTACTGTGTTTGTCTGTCTGTCCGTCATCATCACTAGTCGATTTGACACACAGGCACCCTTCTTGGGTAGTGGCATCTCTGGGGTGCAATTTTAGCAAATTTGGTCAATCCACCGGGGGTAATTTTTTTAACTTACTTGGTCAAATGGCAAGCCAAAATATCAAGTCTTTATCAATTCAATCAACTTATATCAATATTAAGGTTTTAATCTGCGTCTCTATAGCTGCAATTAAGCCGGTTTATTTACTGTGTGTGTGCAAGCAGATGATTACTTGTTAATCGATAACTCATTTCCATGTGGCCAAAAACGGTACTAAAGCATAATATATACAACTTCTACAACATGAAATAGAGTATAGAGTACATCACGACAGAGAATAGCCTCTAGTTGAGTCGGAAGCACAATTCCCTCCGCAAATTTAAATCAATTAAAAATATGATCACATGTTTTTGACTTTGTAGTGTAGTGTATGCTAAAATCCCTGGTATTAGCTTACCGTATTTGTTACTAATCAGTCAGTGAGTCAGTATCAAATAACCTGAACTTCCAAAAGAGTGCAACACAATTAATTATAATCGTTTAGCTTGTAGCGTGTAAAATAGCGCTTTTTTACAACGATACTGTTAAATGAAAGTGCACATGTTTGTTTTTTCTTTACTACAGTTACGGTTTGCTTGTATTCGTCTCCTTACTATTCATCACGGTATTGAGCATTTTTAAATGTTAGATGAGCTGAAAACATATAAGCTAGGTATATTTTGTATTTTATTTATGCGGAGAGAATATCAAACAGTACGCAACTACATGGTGTAGTGGTTCATGATCACTATCACTCTCCGTAGTAACAAGGAACATTACTACATACCTATATATAAACACAAGATATACATATTATTATTATTATCAACCACCACTACAAGCACAGGTTATTTATTTCATGACATTTCTCTGTAAAAAATATATTTTTATGAGTAGGCAATGATTAGCGAAATAAGCATACCTATACGGACAGATAGAATGTGTTAAAAACCAGCATTCCTGTCATACGATGCCTTCCTGCCTATCGCGTTACCTTACCACTACCACCCTCCTACCTATATAGAACGTGAACGAGCATTGACATTATTTTTTCGGCTACACAACTGATGTAACTACGTACTGACTACTTGATCACAACCACACGACTACTGTTAAGGTTTGTGTCTAACTTGAATTTTGTTTAAAAATGCATTGCTAATGCTGAGCAAGGAAGTTGAAAATGAAGGCAATATGTGTACGCACGTATTTTGTATGTTAAAAATGGTAGAGAAGTTTTTTTAATCGAAAGGATAGAACATGAGCCAATCCTGTTGAACAGGAATAGAAAGAAACAAGGCAAATAGAGAGAGAGAGAAACGGAAGGTGAACTTTCAATCAATCAAAGAAAAAATGTTTTTAAGGGTGCTTATAAATAACTTCATACCATTCACAAATCATGGATCTTGACGTTACTTACAACATAACTTTTGACAAAATATAAAGAAAACAACAGTTTATTGAAGTTTCCGCAGTTTTATTGACCCATCAATCTACGATAGAGCACAAGCCTGATCTGATGTGTGCTCTGTTGGTATTATCCATATATGTAAGTTCGCGTAGTGAACTTTGCTTCAGTTGTCAGGTTATTATGTAATCAAATCCAACCCGTAAAACAAAATTAGTGCTGCTCGTATAAATTTCAATGATCCAATTTAATTTTCTAAATGAAAATCCTTTAATCTTCCTGTCTACAGCCGTACAAAAGAGAAATGGGCGGAAGCGGTGGGGATCTTGGAATGGAAATGTGTTAGCATTCATGTATTATTGAGAAAAAATTGAACGATCTGTTCAACAGATTTTTTTGAGCAAGTTAATGCCTTCTTGTTTGACAGGAATGAAGATATTAAATGTTTGCAAAGAGATCGGGAACTACCTAATCTATATGTATGCACAACAAAATATCATTCTTCCTTGTTCGTTTATTTATACGTCGTACGTCGTCCACACGTCGTGGTTGATTTTAGCAAAGTGCATCAGCGGCAACCGTAATAGACTCGGTGCACGACTGCGACTACATCCCAATAATGATGTTGAATGTTGGTGACGTTGATCGAATACAGCAGTCCTTGAAGTACTTGTGTGATCACTTATACTACAACCATTTTTATGTCAGCTTTTAACAGTTACCTATTTTACCCTACTCAGGTTTCAGTTAAGCAGCTGAACCAATACTCAGCTAGTTTGAAAAGACTGTTGAGTTTGAAGAGTTTTTTAGGATTAGGAAAATCCCAAGAAACAACATAGATGTTTGCAAGCAAAGCAGGAAAAATCGAGGAAATTATATATCGACAGCATATCTGTGAGCAGTAAAATGGAGATATTTTACATCATAATGCGCCTAAATAATGACACATGTTTTTTGCTACTGACACACGCTTCAAGAAGTCGAACGGGTAATAAAATTGTGCAATGCCTACCTTCGATACCTTATTACGGTGAAACTTTACCGTGGCGATGGTATTGATAATGGCAATAATTTTCAGAAATTTCCTTCAGAAAGAATTCTGCATAAGTGTAATATATTATTACGAATGATATAGCTTTGGCAAGGCCAAAACGTATTATTCCTTCACTTATGCATGTGCCCTAAAAATTACAACTGTTGCTGCTTACAGAGGATACATGAAAATGTTAATCAAGTTTCTTTAGTTTAAAAAATGCGCGGAAAAGTAAGAAAGACGAGGACACACAGAAGATGTTGTTGCTATTGCCACGATGCTAAGCGCTGATAGCACGATGCTGAAATAAGAGGATGATGGCACTGTGACCTTCAAAAATCACAAATCTACTCGTTTAAGCATAAGTACAAGTCTTCAAATATGAATGTCGCTATATCTTCCCTGTGGTTGCGCAAAATTAAAATTAAACAATAAAATGTACCATAAGATTCAAATTTGTGTAAGTATGTAAAAGGTTAGCATGCAAATCAATTGATTGATTTTTTGGAGTAGGAAAATTGTTGTAAAATTCATTAACAATCTTTGCAGTAGTAATTTAATTAAGTTATAATGGAACGGCAAAAATGTGCTAATGTTCATGAATTTAAACACCAGAAATACCAAAAGCGTACCCTACCTACCACACAAAACAAGTAATTTATAAACTTTCATGTAGTCTCTGCACACCCATGTTTCAATGTTTCATCATTTCTTATTACGTGCCTACACGCAGTTCTTGAGTGTTTTGATGAGTAGCTTCACTAGTTTACCCAAGGGAAAAAAGTATAGGTATCTCGGGTATTTCTACTACCACTGACGTTCTTAATATAATTAATTGTCTAATGAAGGGGTGCTTCGTAGAGATTGTGTTACAGAGGAAAATTATCAACACGTTTCTGAAAAACTAGTATTGTTATTCCGAAAATGTAAGCAACGTGCAAAATTTTGTGCCGTCACCGTCTACGTTGTTACTCGCTTAGTTTCACACCTGACATTTGATTCCTAAATGTCTTTTTATAAACGTCTGGAAGAAAGAAACAACATCAATAGATGTACATGAGAAACGTAACGTACCCACATATTTTTTTTAAGAAAAGGGCGAACAACGGCGGCTAGACGCACGGATGGGCCAACAAAATAAAGTTTCTTTTGTAGATATATAATTGCCTGCTCTCATTGTATTAAGGCTAGGCAGAAAAAACCCTGCGTCATATTGCATCTTTCACATGGAAAGCAGTCGTTTTAACGTTTTTACCAACATCAAAAGCTAAATACAAAGTAAAAGTAGGTATTCCCAATTCTGAGAAAGAAATGAGAGCACCATACAAGCAAGTATCATCTTGATCATCGTTACTTCTTTCACACACCACACACAGTACCATACAGTCACTGTATTACAGTGCCATATATGCATGATCCTTTCCATAGAAGTCGACGAGAGTTGGTCGCTGTTGCTCATTCGTACGGAAGCTAAGCAAGTTATAAAACAAAACATGCCATGAAGAAAAAACTAGAACAGAACTTTGCAATTGCAATTAAGTAGCGCGGAGTTACAGACGGTCAACGGAACGGTTGTGCATTTTGAAAATGTACAGAAGGACTTATTTTGAGGTTAACGTTTAGTAGTTACATCGTGTAATGTAGTTACAGTTGTGGGGGGGGGCATCCGGGGGAATTTTAGAAGGTAAAAACAAAACGCTCTGTGGGCAAGTAGTGATCGAATTAGTTTCCAAAAGTCATATTTATTGAAACACTGTATTTTTGGATGTTACGGACACGAGGTCCCACAGACTGGATGACAATTACAACAGTAACCTCTATAGAGCGTTACCTAATAAAATTCATTATGGGTCTTGTTTGTCTTCCCTTCTGTTTTTACTTGTGCTCTTCCTTGGAATTTGTCTGCTGTTCACATGTTTTGGCATGTCCAGCAAAATTTTTCCTCTTGGTTGTAGTTTTTCCTATACTGGAGTCATTTTCTAGGTTAATTACATGGGGAAAAATAAGCAGACTCGAAAAATTCCATATCCTGTGGAGAGAAAGCACGGGTACAGTGGCAAAATAGAGAGAAAGTATGTTGGGTAAACAGAAGGGGACCCAATGTGTGTCTCTTTACTTTGTGGAGAATCCCTTTTCCCGAGGATGTTTACGACAAAGGACACGCCTACTTTTCCAATTACACATCAGTCAATTGTCGTCCTTGGGTTTGTCATCGTTGCCGTCGTCAGACAGAAAAGTCTAGTAGGGACTGTTTAGGAAAGTAGCTCATTACTATGCATCAAGGCAAGGCAGCACAGGGACACCCACCATCACCACGACCACACACGTACATGTAGATAGTCCATTTTCTATGATTGTTTCCCCTCCTTCTTCCGTGTAACTAATTTTTCTCTTCTGAGCTATAAAAAGAGCCATAATTTTTTCTTCAGTGAAATTGTATTACACGGTAGCTTGCTGAATGAGAAGCCACCCTCAAATCCATAAAACTACCTGCCATCCCTGTGAATATTCACTGTATACTCGTATGCTAGTATAAAAACATCACTGGCTCAAAGCAGTAACTTTCGGTCGTAAATTTCATAATCATTACCATTTTTATTTTCGGTGATTGAGACTTTTCCAAATGACTACTTACTAGACATGTGTTTCTTCGCTGTGAATCGAAGCCCGCTAAATAGTCTTTACAGTATATTATACCTAAACACACATACATTAAACATATATCTGCATAGTTGGATATCATTATCAAATGCTTTCTATTGTGTAGCAGACCAGTTTTCTTGAGTTTTCTTGAACTGGGCGCGGACATGAACTTTTGTTATTCTTATCTCTTACCCGATTCCGGTTGGGTGGCCTGGAAAGTTATACTCCGAGCGGAATTTGAGACTGATCAATAACAGGACAAGTTGCAATCCAAACTTAATGAATATCTTGCATTTGCAAATTACTTACAGTCGCAATTGCAATGCTTCTAAATTGGCAACCATGTTTCTAAACTTTATGCTGTGTGGCTGTCTAAAAAATACAAAAAATGAGAGAAGTACGTTTCTTCCCTTCAACTTTGCTTTCCCGGTTCTGTGAGAGAATTGTGTTGAAATGGGAATTCAATTGTTTGTTCCTCTGTTGTCACAGACTATAAAAAGAACTGCCATCTAGATTTGAAATGCGATCAAATTCTGTGAAAGCTATAGAAAATTTTGACATAATAAAATAACCTTTTTACTCTGTATTTCATTTGTATTCAGTCTAGACAGGTACATGGAAAATGCATTTTGTACAAAGGAAATATGTACATATAATTTCGTAGATAGATATTATCCATGTTTGAATTATGAGCGACAAATGTTCAATGAACGGAATCCACTCAAATTGGACAATTACAATGTTAATCATAATGGATGTTATGGCGCTTTCCAATTTAATTGTCAGCCATCCATCACAATTAATGTCATGTTCATATTAAAATACATGGTTTCATGGCATTCGGTTATTGCATATTATCTAGTTACATTATATCACAACGTTTTGAGAGCGTGGCTTAATTTATCTAATTAAGCATGTTACAGCACTTTAATTGAACTACCCTTTCGGGTATTCTTTACCTTACGGAGAGCTCGCGCAACGCTATGTAATGAAAGTTGAGAAAGTACACAGCTGCTAGTATATACGAAATACAATGAAATTATCAAATTATCACCACTTTGTTTCAGTACTGTTTTCTCTTTCTTCGGGTGGTCATTTATGCCAAGTTTTGTTCTTGATGTTTTTATGTGCCAACCAACCTCCTTCATCATTAATATTAACAACTTGTATACATCTATTGTAAAACTATTCAGGCGTGACTACCATAAAGATTAAGGAAGGGGGAGAGGTACGTTTTCCCAAAGGAAGGAACGAAGGGCGTACAGTCCCTAACACATCCGCTACTCTGGGCTCCAAGGCCACCTTGTCAGATTGCGCAAGCCAGAGGTAAGTATTAAAAAAGACAACTTTGCAATCTCTGTTAGAAATAGTAATATAAAAATAACTAATAATAAAATTGTTTTCTGCCTGCTGGCTTCATCATCTAACAGGCGAAAACAAAACATTTTCGCCTTTCACTCTTGACGTGCGTAGCTTTGCTTACCCTTTTTGCGCAACTTTTTTCTTTTAAACTGATGCGGTGATGCGTTTTATGGCTTTATGCAAGCTCCTTTCATCTCGCTTAAAGTTTTTTTACATCTCCATATGTTGCTCCTGGCTAGGGAATAAATATTATTTGAATTTCACCTCTAAAAGATGTAAAAGTACTCAGAAAATTTAGAAATATCCTGTTGTACGAAAAGTTTTACGAAACCGTGTATAAATCCCAAGATTTATTTGTGTAATATCTTGTCTTTTTTCTCTCTTTTCCTTTGAGAAGCTTATAAGAATTTGATTAACTCTTTGTAGTAGCAATTTTTTGACAACAAAGCACATAATATTATATTGACTTTGTTTCATTGGAGCTTCAATATATCGAAGGTTATTTCCACTAAATATTATTACGAATCCGAAGTGCCGTCAGCATCATAAATCGATTGGAATATCAAATGCGATCATTAAAGGTGATAAGTTTCCAAATTTCCATATCAAACATCTCACCTTCTTCCTTTCTTCGCAGAAATCCTCATTCTGTTCTGTTTTCTTTTTTCTCTTGCTTCATCTTATTTACATACTTTCCTGTCTCGCACTTAAATCTAAAATTGTCTTTCCCCACTGACTTATCCGTTAGTTAGATTTCACAAATAAAACAGGACAATATTGTCAGAAAAATGGCCTTTAATCGACATGTGACATGTGTTTCTTAAACGTGCAATGGGCTCGAAAAAAAAACCATCTCACCACTGAAGTACCATATTTCCGTACTTACGTTCGTCATCATCACTGTCGTCATTTCGCCACTTTTCGTGTTTTATCTGCCTGATTCTATGTCGGTAATGGGGTTGAGGACAATGTGAGAACACAGAAGAAAATCATACGGTTTCACTACACTGTAGTAGATTAACCGATAAACGTCAACGCAACCACTTATCAGACAGAAAGTGCAAACAACGACAACTTGTAAATAAATATCCTTGCCAAATCCAATTCCTGAGCACAATACATATTCACGACAAAATGTTTTGATTGAACAAAAGTTTCCCTCCTTTGTCCTCTGCTATCAGCGATAAAATAACCACTCTTGCTTTAGAATTATCGTAACATCAAAAGTAGACTTGAGCACGTACCTAGGCATTCATCGTAGAGTGGTCCACGTTTTTCTTAGCTGATGTTTCCTCGAAAGTACCTAAGTACATGCGTCTTCTCTCCGTTATCCACTTGTCACATGGGAAGAAATATTTCCCTGGCACAATAGTTTATTCGTATCTCTATAACGTAAATAATTTATACCGAATAAACCGAATTAATTACAAAAGTAAGTGCACAAAGTATATTGATACAATCTTCTTTGTCAGACTACGCAATTTGTTTCAGCCAACAATACGCATTCATTCTGGACAAATAAAACATAAATCCCGAATATTAGTATTTTCAAATAAGAGCTATCAAAACGCATGGATTGGATACTTACAGGAAAAATACTATTTGTTCATTCAATCATTTTATTTCTCAATAGGTTCACTTAATATTACTTTTTAAGAAGTAATTTATCTTTTTGACAAGCATTGAAAATTGAAAATATAGCAATTGAACGTCAAATGCAGAAATCTAAAATATGTTTACCTTCCAATGGATTTTTATAAAAAACAAAAGGGAAATTTTTATCTTCCTGAAAGCATTTTCGTTACACCATTCTGAACAAACGTAATTTGGTAAAGTAGTCCTTAAGAAAACATGACGTCTCTTCGATTTTAGTGGGCTAAATGGGTAATTCATTTAGTATTAGTATTGATAACGACGGGATTTGTTAGTGACTAGAGCCAGGATTCTGAATAATAAAAAAGTAAGAGCGCTTCCAGTTCCTCTGACATCTTCCACTTAATCCGTTTTTACTATTCTCCAACTTATGACTTGGCATTTTACGACGAGAATTTTTTAAGCCGTTCTGTGATATTTGAGCACCAAGATTATGTTAATAAGTTTTTCTGGAAGCCATTTCCTCCTGTGGTTGTTGAAAGAAGCTCAGTAAAGTCTGAAGAGTAAGGCAATCATAATCGCAAATATGGAAAGAATTAATAAGTTTGAGTGATGCGTTTTTGTGCTTGAAGTTAGCAAAGCAAGCACGTTACGCGTAACAGCCTCACGAGAGTTTCAAACTTAACGGAATTTTCATGGTGCTGTGGTGATGATATGATGAATGAATACGAAATTTTACTGCCTTTTAATGGCTGCTACATTTTCTTCAACAAAGACTTTTTAGTGGTACTTTTGATACGTTCGCTTATCTACTCTTAATAAATTTAATAGCTACGATGATGACCTAAGTTTTGAGAATATCTCGAAAGCACATGGAACATTTTAAACGTATTATGTAGATAAAATTACATGTCATCCATCCGTTAGTGTAATTTAGCATTGAATTACAAAACCGATATCGATACTTTTGCATTATTTAAGCAAGCAAATATAATACACATTGGTTGACACCATACGGACCTTTTTATGTACCCTTTCTTGGTTCTATCACCATTGTCCTGTGTGATGATTTCTCGTTGGAAATATATTGATCGATCTCTTTTGTTTATGCACGTTTTAGTCTGTCTTCTTATTAGTACAGCCCAACTGATTAGTACATGCATATTACATAATACATATTGTGCACTTTGTTCTCCGAATCAGAAACAATACGTAATAAATGGGGGGGAAATGCCGCATGGAATATTCTGATTTCGTCAGGCTGGTGAAAATATTTGTCCATTCGTGTAGTAACCGTGGATAACACTGGTCTTCCAGTTGCGTGCTTTATTACAATTCCGTTTCAATTATTTAAGCGTTTTCACATCTCAGTATCGTACTGTTAAATTTATAAAATTAATTTGTTCTCCAGTTAAAAACTGTAGTTAGTTGAAGTCTTCTTTCTCGCTTTCTAAAACAGGCCGAAATCTGCAATCCCGCCACATATTTTGTGGTTACTTATCATAACTTATTAGTACTCACTCAGAGTGATGATTTGTCAGTACGACGCTCCTTGACTTACTAATAAACTTTTAAAACATTCTGCTCTGGTTTAAAAACATAAAACTTTGAAAGATTATTTTGTAGGTATATTTTAGTCTGATAAACTTTTTTTCTCCCGTTTGTATTTACACACACGTGCCTACAATTAGTATCAAGAGGGACGACAAGGATATTCAGTGTGCCATGTATGCATCACGCATACAAATTATTCCATAATTTGCCTCTTAGTGAGCTCTTAATTATTAAATTACGAGTAGACATAGGTATTAACATTCTGTCGAGCATCCTCCTTCTAACTCCCCTGGATTATTGATTTCTGAACAAAGTTCTTTGCGTGCCCCCATTATTACCGCTGCTTATTTTTTATTTCGGCTGGATATAAAGTGCCATTTAGGTACT